>VXBR01011478.1:496809-510852 GCA_013400215.1 Cisticola juncidis
GGGAGAGAGACGGGACCGGGTGGGGGTGGGGTGGGGAACGGGATGGGACGGGGAGGGGGACGGAAGGCACCTCCAGAGTTCTCCACCCCTCCATTCCAGATGGAAGCTGGACCAGCTCCAGTCCAGCTCCCTCTGTTCCCCACCCCTCTCCCACCTTGCTCAGCCAGGCCCACCTTGCTCCCCTCCCCCACCCGGCCTAGCCAGGCCTGGGCAGGGGAGAGGAGAAGAAGGATGCTCCTCTCCGAAAGCAGAGCCAGGAAAAGAGAGAGTTCTTCTGGGAAATTCTGCTTCTAACCCCTCGTGTCCTCAGAGGCGTGTCCAAGCTCTTAGTGGCCACCAAAGGTGCCAACAATCAAACCTAAGGACTGATTGGTTTGACCACTACTTCCTAAAAAAAACCTCACTTCCCTTTCAAACCATGACAAATACAAACATTGAAAATCTAGTGCAAGACCCAAAATACAATCTAACATATTTTTATGCAATATTATGTTTTGATCCATTAAACCATAAACCCTGTTGCTGATTTATTGTAAGGCTTCTTGTAACAAGTATTTAGACTGTTGGTTATTTTAAACCCAGAATAAAATTCCCCATTTGTCCCTGCTGAATGATACTTTTCTCCATTACAACAGTTTGTTAAGATCATTTTAGATTGCCCATTGTAGCCTCAAAAATGCCTGTACTCTACTCTACCCTTGCTTGCTCTTCCTTGCTTGCTCTTCCTAATGCTTCACACAAAACATTTGTGACATTGCTCAGTACTGCCAGAGTGAGAACATGCCCCACAGATTCCTGCCACTTTCAGCCTTCTAGTTTGACAACGCACTTGTGCTAATTACTCTCCAATTGCTTTCAATTTTTGGGCGACAGGCAGAGCACCAGCAAAAAATGTGATATCAATGTGCCATGGACTAGAAGCCACCTATGGAGTTACCATGCTGATGATTAGCCACTGTCGTCAGAGCATGAGTAAATAAGGGATGACTACCAGCTTCCTAGTTGTGGCCAGGAGCTGTCCACAACCCTAAAGCAGGGGGTTGCGAAGATATTTTCTCCATCCTCTGGGTACTTATGTAGAAAGAATTAGATGCAGACTTTTAATTTGGTAGCAGACAAATTAAGACCATGTTTATTTCAATAATAGATTGTACCATGCTACAATTAATGCAAAACACCATATTTAGTAGACCTTTGAATGATATTCCAAAAGACATGTCATTGTATGACAAGTAGCTATATGTGATTAAGACACTCTTAATGAGCACAAATTCCAAAACCAGCTCAACCAAGCTGAGCTGTTTCATTACAAAATCTTTATTCAAGTCTTATGAAGTAAAACCATCTGGCTTTTAGCTTATCCACAAGCTTACTAGCTAGGCCAGCCTAAATAACCTGTAGAGTTTTTATACCCCATCTCAGTAAGCCAGGCCACATTTTAGGACAATTGGATTTTGATTCGTCAGTTCACTGATCTCAGGTAGATACTATGTAAAAACAAGCACACACACCACAAATCAAAGCACATACCATTGGCACTGTGGTCTGAGAGACTGCCAAACAATGTTCTGCTGATGGGCTTGATTTTATTACTACTTGTTTGCAAAACCGAAAGAGAGGGAGACCAAATTCTCTTGCAGACAAAAATACCCTTCACAAATCAAACTTATTGTTCCTCACATTTCTTAAGTCATAAGTGGAAAACCAGAATTCAGTGGGAAAACAGAATGAAATGCGAAACTAGAATGAAAAGAATCAGGAAGAAAAAGACAAGACAAAGGGCAGCATGAAGACAAACAATAGGAAAAATGGACAAATGCCTAATTTCAAAATGCATTCTGAAACTGATGCTCTAAAACAAGTGACTGCAGACAGAGATGGTAGTCTTATCTATAATTAACATGTATAATTAACATATTTAGCATTAACTGTGCTATTTTAAAACAGAATATAAGCAATTTAAACTTCTATCCAAATTCTTAAGTATTCAGGCTGATATTCAGGATGTTTGTCTAAAGGTATTTCAGTAAAAATGGCCCTCTTTTTTGAAAAACAAGACAAGAAAAACATATGTTCCATCTGTACTCACTTAGTTTTGGCAACTCTATCATCTCTGAGCTTTGAAAAAAGAACCTTCAATCTGCAAATCACATAATAAACGTGGAAAAATATGTCCCAAATAAATGCAAGTTGTGGAACTTGCATGTCTGAGGAAGAAACCACTGCTTACACAGGGTTAAGAGACATAATGGAAATTGTCAGTGGAATTCTCTGAAGATCCCAGGTACACACCGATTGCTCTAGCAGAATATGATTTCAACTCATGATTGTGTTATAACATGTACAGAAGGGGGGACAAAGCTTAATTTTGAAAGGATGGCAATTTCTCTAGTATCCTTCAGCACTGTTTCCCTCAGTGAATAACAGAAGATTTCACACACTTTGCAGATGAAGGTAGTGGACAGCATTCCACATTGTCCTGGTGCTTCAGCAGTTAATGCTCACAACCAGCAGCAGTCAAACTTCCATATTATCCCTAAACACAGAGACATGCCTGCATGGCCAGTGAACAAATGAGCTTGAGTCCCAGTAGTCTAGACAGGACTACAGATATCTCAGGGCTATTTTATTCTGACTAGCAAATAAGCAGGGATTTTTGTTTTACAAAATTAGAATACAAATGCTCTCTGAAACTCCTGAAGCACAAACTTTCCATGACTTTCCATGTAATCAAGAAAGTTCTTGGTCCCATGAAAAATTGCATAGCAAGACCTTTTGAAAGTGTGGGTTTGAGTAAGTGGAAGGCATCAGTAAAACACCATCTCTGACAAGAAAATTACTGGTTTTGAGGGGAAAACATGACCCTCAGATGAGGCAAGAGCCAACGACCTTGGCTACACAACCCTCAGATGAGGCAAGAGCCAACTTCTTTTCTGCCCTCTGCATCTCAAAGGGCAACCACCTCTTCGAAATAGCACTTCTGTCACACAGACACGAGTTGAGTCAACAGATAAGAGAACATGAAGCCATCTTCCTGCTACCCAGAAGACTTGAATATTCAGGCACCATGGAATCTGAGTGGAGAAACAGACAAACAGACAAGATTGCTACATATTGCCCCTAGAAATCAAAACAAAACAAAGCAACTGACCAGCTTGGCCCTCACATCTTGCAGCTGTAACTCTAGACACAGAATCCCTGCTGTATAAAACAGAGGAAAACAACAAGGGAGGGAAAGAAACATTCAGCTTGGGGGAGTGGGGGGGGCGGTGAGGTGTGGGGAGACAAAAGTAATTTTGAAATAATTTATGTATATCTGTTGGTCCACTTAGCATTTTGTTTCTTTTTGTGAGGACAAGAGGACAGGCCACCATCCTGTCACAGCTGCTAACAATCCAAGTATCAGTCTCCACTCCTCTTGTCTGCAATATTTGTGCAGCATTTCACATAATTTTTGTTTTCTCTAACCCTGACTTAATTCCCTCTTTTCTGAGAAACCTCTCTCTCCTTCCCTCTCCAGAAAGCTGTTTTGAAAGCTGTTCTTCCCTGAACAGAAAGTTGATATATTTTAAAATGTTTGTTCAATCCCTAAACTTCTTTAACCCCTAAACTTGTAAGTACACAGAGAGATTGTTCATCAGCCCCTGCCAACTTCATGGACTGTATCTGCATCAAGATGACTTTTTTTCCATGAGAAGGCTTTGCAGTCCCTTCATAAATTATCAGGTTCTTCAATAAATACAGTTTTAAAGCCCTCTAAATGGTACTAGTAAATTTAAAGGATCCTGAGAACCTGTTTCTTTGACATGAATATCCACATCTGCTTCAGATTTTACCATCAAATGAAACTGAGCACCAGCCATAACTCAAAAAACAGGGCTGAATGGCCTGTTAAATTGAGAATTTAGCCCATTTGGTCACTACAATAAATTAATAGGAGATAAATACAAACAAAACAAAGCAACTAGATCTCTTGATGACTGAATAGAAATTCATGGGGCCACTAGAAATACCTGGTCTTTTACCATTTCAGTAACTATTTTCTTGTCTACACTTCCTTCAGAGGACTAGCAGATTAGTCAGTTTCAGTAATCCTTCCAGATCTTAAATAAAACATTCTTTTCATATTAAGCAAAAGGTTATTACCATCTGTATTGTGTTCAGTGACTGTTTGGTGTGCACAAATACTGGCATTATAACCATTTTTTTGTGCCAGAAAAGTCCTTCGAATTAAAAAATGAATTCTTGTGCAACAAAAGAGTTATCATACAAAACCCTCCTCTAGAAATTCACTACTGTAATGGAAACCTAAATCCTATCAGCACAGTTACAAAACCAGCTAAATTCTAACTTGTGCATTTTAAACATTGGCATGGAGTTTCAACACAGAATTAGGAGATGAGAAGTATCGAAGGGCAAAGGCTTCCTCCGTCACTTGACAGCCACAGCAATGATGTTGTCAAAAGTTCTTTGTTACTGTCTCAACTACATCCCCTCCATAAACATATGATCTTGGGCCTGATTCCTGTCCTTACTCTCTCTTTTGATTTCAAAGAAGACTCTTACCATACAGAACTGAATATTAATAGATCTATCCAGGGGGAAACAAGTTGAAATGGGTTATCCTCTCTCACTTTACAGACCAAGCCTCCAACAAACCATATAGCCCCAGGAGATGCTTGTCTTAGAATGCTTAAGTTGGAGCCAAGTCCTCAAAATAACGTTATCCAACGTTCACCTTGTAGGAAAAACACTACCTAAGGGCTACAAAGCCAATGTTACTTCTTATAGATCAGGAAGAACCACCATCTTTGCATCTCAGAAACAAACTAGAAAGCTTTCCACTAGAGAGCCATTTAGCTGTGCTACCCCAGAAGATCACTTACACTGGATTTCTTTTCACTTTAGGAATGACATAAAGCATATACACCAGGGGGTGAGTTCTGAATGGAATTAAATGATTATTTTTCCTAGATGATCACTTATTCAATATAAAATAAATAATTTACATTTTATAATAGTGTAAAATGAACTATCTACAATCTAACATATTTATTATTAAGCTTAACTTAAAATGAATAAATGTTAGTTTATTACAAAAAAACATGGCATAGATTTGGTCCATACATTCATAAGAGTATTAAATATTAAAACAGTACATCCTAATTTATCATAGGTGGCTTCAGAAGCAGATCAGCATTTCATTCACAAAGGAAAATGGCAATGCTAAATCTCTTTGCAAAGCTTAACTTCTGTTCCATGGTATCTTTGCTTTCACCTTTCCCACAAGTAAAAATGTCCAAATCTGACAGGAGATTTTACATAAATTAATATTCTATAAAATAAAAAATAACTGTGATCAAACATAGCTTTGGGTGAAGCTGAGATATCCTACTACTGGATCCAGAGCACTCCTGAGGAAACTGGTCATCTCACAAGAGAAATGTAAAGCTACGGGATGACAAATACTGTTCCCCTTCATCAGGAAACTGTTGCCAGGTGAAGAATTGATTGCACCTTACCAGGTTAACACAATGCTTATTCTTCAAAAACCACTGGCCTATGGAACCACACAATGCTAATTCTGTAGAAGAAGATCTGGAAAGCAACCAGCCCAATTCTGCAAACTTCTACCAGTTCACCAAGCAGTCAGGTATGAGTCTAGGGTTTCTGACCACCAGGGATCACCAGTCTCCCAGGACAGAAAGCATGTACAGAGGGAATGGAATGTAAGTTAATGACTTTGGGAAAATTATTATCATATATATGTTTTTTTTCTGGGAAAACCAATGGATATATACATAAAATACAGTATATAAACAGGAGCTTTTTCTGCACTCAACATGAAAGATTTTGGAGGGGATATCCTCTAATGCATCCAACTGAATAAAGAATGCCTGCTTCTTACTCTTACATTGGTGCTAAGGAGTTTTATTTTACTAATTTTTGGTAACAACACAAGTATTATTACTATGCATGAAAGAACTGGCTGCACCTCCTGAGCTCCCTCTCTACAACAGCAAAGGTCTGATTTCACCGTGTTTTCTTTCGGTCACTATACATTGCTACTTTCACTGCTCAAATCAAATGAATCTTATCCCCTCTTTAGGTGTCACTAAATGACCTAAAAAATATTCCACAGTTTGAGGGTTTGGGTTCCAACTTTTCCCTCTCTTTTCTGCACTGCTACACAGGCTCTGGAGAATAAGCTGTTACCTATCTAGAAGAAATTAACTAATATTAAAAATTCCCTTAGCAAGAAATGTACTCTTAATTCAGAGAAAAAAATTCAGATCTATAGAAATGATCTTGATATTTAAAATATTTAAACAGTTCTTCCAGTAACTGACAGGCATGACCTTAGTAAATCTCACAACTGTGTCAGACAACCCCACAATATGGATGAAACAACACAGGTGAAAAAAACAGGCATGCCTATGGCCAGGAAATGTACTGATATGACACCTGAGCAAAGACTGACAGATCTAGTAATGTTCAAATGGGGGAAAAGAAGGTTTAAGGTCCTCTTATCCACACATAGATATAAATAGTTAATGAGAAGGGGAGTAAAGAAGATGTGTACAGAATCTTCTAATTGGTAGAATGAGACAAGAAGCAGATATTTAAATAGCAACGTTCCACTTAAAGAGAGGAAACAAGACCTCTGCTGCAAGAGTGATCAGCTATTGAAACAGGTTTCCCAGACAGTTTGAGGGTTCACCATCCCTGGATATATTCAAACACCAACTTAGACACAGTCCTGAGCAACCAGAACAAAAGCCTAAACACCCAAAATCCCTACTGGCTTTACAACGTCAGGAGCCATTACACAGAATTTTCACACAGCTGTGATTCACACAGTTGTGTTAGCACTGTTGGACCAGGTGATTTGAAATGGTGTGGCTTGCGATTTTGAGCTCTGAGCTAGAAAGAACAGAATGCACCTAGTTTCCAGGAAACAACTAACATGCTTATCCTTCATATTCTATAATTTTGAAGGTCTTCAAAACAGGACATTAAAAAAAAAGGGCATGTTATGTACGTAGACATTTTCTGAGCTCTTGTGCTACATAACTTTTTAACAAGTTTAGCAAGACTTTGCAAAGTTGCTGAAGGCCTTTATATGTTGCCATGTTACATGCTATATTCCAAATATCATTTGCTAGCAGATCTCATTTTGATTTGAAAAATGAAAAATCTTAGTTTTCTTTGTCTGTGAACAGTTTCCATCATTAATATAATAAAGATGTTATTTGATTTCTTGAGTACTGCTCTGGCCTTCTGCTAATAATAAAAATAGGGACTCAAAAATATTTTACTAAATACGTAACTAATTTTTATGTATTTTCAGAGCAAGTATTCACATTCTTATTGACTAGTACATCTGCCAAATATTTGGGTTTTTGTGTTTGCTTTAAACATTTATTACTTTAAATAAGCAGGGAAAAAGAAGAAAAGCTGAACTGAATAATTAATTCCAACAGGATAAACACAATTCATGACCTGGCCCATCTACTCCCAGCTGTCACTACTCAATTATCATCTGAATACTCTTTTTTTCCGCCCCCCCCTCCCGGACTGCTAGAATTGAGCAACACTGACACAAAGTTATCACTGATAAGAGATGTCCCAGACCAGCTGGGTGTGGGGGAGTGTTTGGGAGAGAAATCCATCTCTGTTTAAGTGTTCACACTGCGTATGCTTAGCAGAGCACCACAACTCTGAGCGTTACAGCTCTTTACATTCAAGTTAAAGCTGCTTACATTCAAGGAGGCTTTTCATCTTCCTGGCTGAAGTTGAGTGAGACCTTGAACCAGAGGGACTATTATAATTTTAACAAGAGTTTTTGTTTTGGATCGTGTTAATGTCATACAGAAGGAAGCTGTTCCAAAATTTAAGAAGGGTGCTGGTCCTACAAAGAACCTGTTGCTAAAGACAAGAGCATTCTTGATTTCTGCACCTAGAAAAGTCAGAAAATTTTGAGAATCACAAACATGCTCTCTCACCTGCAAAATCTGACTCACAAATTCCAGTAACACATGGAATTGGGGACAAAGGGTAAAATACGTATAACTGAACATGCAAAATAAACATTCAGAAGTTTAATGCTGAGGCTTATGTCAGGAACTGCCACTAAATATGATGCTCTTTTGCTGTAAAGGCCTCTCATAAGCCTAGGAAATTAGTTAAAAAGAAACCAACTTACTTTGTCCTGACTCTTTCAAAATTTTAGTGCTGGGGATTTATTCCTTCTCTCAGAACAAATCACACAGCAGCTTTTCTGGTTTGTGTTTGTATCTCAGAAGCAAAACACATGCTTCAACTGATTTCTCTGTGAGGGTCATAACTTTTAAGGACTGAGAATCACAAGGGGCTTATTTTCAGACCCTTCCAAAAAAGGCTCTGAGATGCCAACAAAAACCGGTTTTCTCATGAAAAGGCATCTCTATTCCTGAAACATTTAGGATGATATCATCCAGATACCATAGTGGTGAAAGATTTCACCACTTCATTATATTGTTGGTTCAGATATTACATCCATGAGATTTGTTTTATTTTGTGTAGTAATATCTGCACCAGTCTTCCAAATTACATGCTTCTGATTAGACCAAAATGCAAGACACAATTTTCTAAGCACAAGCAGAAGAATTCCAAAGAATAGGTTTTCAACTAAAGAAAATATTAATCTCGATTAGGCAGCTGCAGATATTATGCTGAACAGAGCACTTTTTGCCTGTCCTGGCCAAAAAGTCAGAGAAAAAGTAACTACTTAATAACTTCTACAGGTAGGTATATTTCAGGCTTGGTCTAAGGGCAATGAACAATGTGCAGATGTGTATCTTGCCTCTGACCCTGCCTTATTAATTTTGTGAAATCCCATACAAGGTTGGAGTATGCAGGACCAGTACTCTTCACAAATGGCACACTGATTAAAACTGGATATTTAGAGCTGACACCAGTGATGGCTGACAGAAATGCTGGTTTCAGTTTGGTAATCCCTAACTACCAGCTCTGCAATAGCAAAGGTGGCCATAGAGGTAAACCAAACTTATTTCGGTATTTGTTCCTCCATACCTTTAACACAGATTTCCAAGGCCATGTCAAAACTTAGAGAGGCCCAATGCTGTGAACAAGTCAGCTCTAATTGACCTAAGCCATCCTCAGATATTTAGAGCATGATTTCAAAGATAATCTAGAATCTGCTGCTCTCTCATTATTAGCTGCAGATTTTGCAGAGATCATAAAATTATACAAACATATGCTTGATAACCAGACAAAACACCTGATTATGAATGTTCATCTTCTCAGTGAGAGAGCACTACTTTTTTTCAATTTAAAAAAAAAACTTAACCACGTACATGGTAAGAGAAGATTTTCAGTTCTTTAGCTTCAATAAATTTCTCATTTAATTTGAAAATGAGATTCTGAATCTGAAAATTCATTGAAAATAAAAGCCAATTTTCCCATGTTAGTGGGTAACAATGCTGCATCTTGTACTTTTGTGCTTGTGTCTACTGTATCAAAACCACTGTTACTTATCTAAACAAGTATTAAATAAGCATTAGAACAGTATATCCTAAACTGACATGTGCTTACATTCTTTTGAGGGACTTAAAAAAAATATTTATTAATTATAACACAGGATTTTGACATGCTGGTTGACATTCATCATGCTCCATCAAGATCACATTAGATACAAACACCAGATGCTCAGAAAATGTGTAACCTTATTCTGTAGGTAACAAAACTTCCACTCGCATATACCTATACCGACTTCAAAGGAGGGAAGATGAATTATAAAAACAAAAAAATATTACCTTTTTAATGCAACAATTATTTTTATAACACTGAAGAAGTCCCAAAGGCTCCCTCAGCTATCTCTTTGCCATATTTTTTACAATTGACTTGTCTAAGGCTGTCTGAGTACTATCTCAGACTTCTGCTCAATAGTAGTGCACATCTACAACTTCTACTTCAATTATGAAGAGAAATTGTTTCTATTTTACTTCCACTGAAATACATAAATAAGACTACCTTCTTCTTAGAAGATACAATTTTATTAACACATTGCCACATCGACTAGTTTAAATAATTTTTATTTTAATCTTTTTTTTAGACCACCAAAACCAGTGCAGCTTCAGGATGTTTAAACTGTCCATCAATAAAGATAGCACACCAATGCTGGCATATATGTAACTGTGACTCTCAGCTCCTAAAACAAGGACCCATTTAACTTCCATCACTGCATGATGACCCCTCAGTTCTATTTCGACACTCATCTGGTAACAAATGCACATCCCCCCCACAAGGTGTAGCGGGTGCTATTAGCAGTGGTTTTCTCTCAGGATCAGAAGCTCCAATGCAGTTGCCTACAGGTCTCTCAACACTTTTCCCCACTGAAGTCTTGGCTTTAGATGCATTCCTTAAGCATCAGGAGCAACACTTGTTCAAACCTGTTTGTATTTTCAATTCTGCTTTGGTTCTTTCTTGCTGTCACAACAGCTCTGTAGCTTTCCATAACGCAATAAGCAATCTGCTTAACATAAACTGCATGTAGTTTGTGCTGTCCCACCAACTTATACTGTGAAAAACTGAAGTCAAAGAGTTTTGAATTAATGACCTCAGTTTCTTCCCCTTTCTAAGACTGTTTGCATGTGCCTTAAAAGAAAGACTCCAAAAATGAGCACTTGCCAGATCAAGCACAGCGCAAAACCACAAACGGGGTGGCAAACCCAAACATCAATAGTAGTTCAGCCATTCTCATCAGGATGCTGTCTCTTGCCACTGTCTCTCGTGGTATATTCAGCACAGTTCTGTGAACCACATAGAAAGTATCTTTAGTCTGCTGGGTAGAAATGCCAAAGTGTGGTTTATGTGGCAAAAGTCGGTAAGGACAGCTTTGACAAAACACAGAAACTGTGCAATAAACTTGTCTGCAGAGTACTTTTGGAGAGGACACAAAGCTGCGGTGCCAAGGAGAGCTCTGTTATGTTTTCAAAGAAGATGGACGTTGTGTGGTTGTGCAACAGCTTGTCAAACTGAACAGGTCTGCTTTTAGGATGATGGTTTGCTGACACAGGTTCTGAAACAGCAACTGTCATGTAAATCTTGCTCCTTGTTCACTCATGTTCCCAGGTCAGACACTAACTGGCCTGATGACCCTGCAGAATTCACTTATCTCTCCGTGGTTTCAATGGAACTGTCATAGATATGAATGAATCACTTTGAGACCTACCATTGAAGAGTGCTGCGTGATGATTTGAGTGCTGGGTTTATTCTAACAATGCACTTTCCTTCATTTTCTGTTACTATAACACGTGAGTGATACAATCCCAAAGACTTTGTCATGCTTTGCAGATACTTTTGAGTTTGGAAAAGCAGCAGAGAATTCTGGTCAGAAGCATAAGGAATTCCAAGTTAAAGTGTAAAAGAAAAAGAATAATTGAAAAACCAGACATTTTAGAAAAGTGAAAAAAGAAATAATTATGGTTGTACCAAAAGACAGTTAAAAACATAAGTCAGCAATCTAAGAGTCCAGAGGGAATGGCAGTACTGTAATATTTAAAAAACTTTCTAGATTTATTCCAAAAGTAGCATTTTAAGCTTAGAACAGTCATTTTCTGACGAGTGTCTAGAAAGGAGAGTGTTCTCTGAAGATGTTAATTTGTCTGACATGAAGAAATTTTACTGAAGAAAACCACAGTACCGTATCTTTAACCAAGAGCTAGTAAGCAGACCGGAATTTAACCTTGTTATTCTATCCTAATTTTCCCTGTCACCATGCGAATATTTTCTTCCCACATTCTTATAAGAACACAGTGTATAATGACAGTCATACTGTTGCAGCCACACAATTTAGCTGGGCTCAAGAAATGAAATTGTAGGTTTCTGAAGAGATTTTTTGTTTATTCCACTTTAAAGATATCATTAGTTAAGATTTCATATCAAGACAACAGATGGTATTTCTTAAGCTTATATTTTGTTTTTAACAGTTATTTTTAACTTGTATCATTAATTTTTTCACACAACACCCCTGGGATGGATCTATATTGAAACATGGCTTCACAGTGGAAGATCTACTACAGGGATGTGTTTCCCTAAACCAGGTTTGGCATGTGCAGCTCTGAGCACATTATACAGTGAACTGCTTTCTCCTGCCAAAAGTGAAGAAGAGAATAATCTCTGCCAATTTCATATGCCCAGCAGTGATGCACCTCTTGCAATCTCACTCTTCAGCTCTAAATGAGAGTATGTAAGCTTTTCAAGACAAGTGCACTCAATGCTCAGCTACAGGATGCTACCAGAAATTAGATGAGATATATATATATATATATATACATATATATATATGTATATTTGAGGCTTAGTTTGGTGGTTGTTTCTGAACACAGAGGCCAAATGACAAGGAAGAGGTAGGACTAGCCTTGTAAAATAGCTTCCTGAGTACATTAGCTGTCCATTAACAGGGAAGTCTCCCCAGTAGGATCAAGTGACAACGTGTATCCAGGTGCTGCCTAGACCAAATTTCTGCCATAGGTCTGTATGACAGCACAACAAGTGATTGTTTTACGGTGCTGGAAATGTTTCTGGGGACATGCCCCCTTCTTATTGGTATACTGTACACAGCTTAAGGAGATCTTTGTAAGTTATCAGCAATTAAAACAGACACTTGGCAAGAGTACTTTGGTATGTCTGACAGGTAGCGGGCACTCATATACTGCTGCCATGAAACCAGGCAGGTATGTCAGATGCCAGACTTGACTCATATGTATCACTTCTGAAACTGAGATACGGGCTTCTTGTCCTTTCAAAGAACGAGTTTCACACATTAGTTTTCAAGGGCAGCAGAAAACACTGGAGTTGCAGGTGCACACAGCACAGAAAGACAGTGATTAATTATTGCTCTGACCAGACTATTCTGCATCCCACACCACACATTCTACACCCTATCACACAACCCTACAGCCATTTCCACGGAACACCCTCGAACCACTCGGAGAGTCACATTCCCACACCACGCACTGCGCAGCACTGCCCCTACACCGAGCCATCGCGCTCCAGTGCCCCACGCACCACCGCCACTCACATCGCCGAACCTTCCCTCGACGCTGGGACCTCTNCCGCGCCCTTTAATCCCCCGCGACTGAGGCGCTACCCCTCGCACGCCCCTCTCTCCGCTCTCCCCTCCTCGCCTTTCGGCAACGCTCTCCCCCCGCGCCCCTCCCGCCTCCCGCCGCCCCGTCCCGCCCCGATGGGTCCCTCACGGCTGGCGGGGGCCANATCCCGCCCCGGTGCCGCTGCCCCTCACGGCGCCACCGCTCGCTCCTCTCGCCGCGCCCTCGGCCGCGCAACCCCCGTGCCCGGCCCGCCGCCCCGTCTCACCGCCGCCTGCTGGAAGGCGCCCTTGGTGTAGGTGCCGCCGCCGCGGTAGGCGATGGCGGGGATCTCCCGTCCCAGCAGGGCGCACTTGTGCTGCTGCGGCCGCCGCCGCGAGATGTAGTCCACGCGTGGCACTACGTTGCTGCGCGAGGAGAAGGTGACGATGGCGACGCGCGTGGCCGCGGGCACCACGGGGAAGTCGGAGAGCAGCTTCTTGACGAAGCGCAGCTCGCTGAGGAAGTTGGCCGGACCCACGCTCGACGACTCGTCCACCAGGAACACCAGCTCCAGCCGCCCGCTGCGCGCCCGCAGGCGCCGCACCTGGCGCTTGAAGGCGCGCCCCAGCTTCTCCACTTTGCTCTCCGTCGTGTCGGGCAGCGGCGGCGCCTCCAGGGACGGCGACGCGAAAGTTGGGGCGCGGAGGAGGGCGCCCGGCTGGCCGCCCGCCCGGCCCTGCGGCACCGACGACGACAGCGACAGCGACAGTCCCCCCCAGCAGCAGAGAGCCACCAGGGGCCACATGGCGCGGCGGCGGGCGCGGGGAGACGCCGGCAGCCGCGGGAGAAGAGCTGCTGGTCGTCCCCTGACGCCCCACCTCCTCTCTGCTCGGAGGGGCGTCCGGCCTCCCTCTCTGCCTGCCTGCCTCTCAGTCTCCCTGCCGCC
>VXBR01011478.1:510889-593673 GCA_013400215.1 Cisticola juncidis
CACTGGAAACGCGCCGAGCAGGAGCGAATGGGGGCGGAAAGGCAGGACCCCCCGAAAAGTGAGGAGCGCCTTTTCCGCTTGGATTGGAGCTGCTCTCGGGGACTGGGGCTTGCACTGACACGTGCCGGATTAATCGTGGTTAATTTAGCCCTTTGTTTTGCTGGGAGGATGCGCCTGTGGCTGGGAGGTTTGAAGGGTCCATATGCTGTGGTGTCGCTCCTGGCTCTGTCACAGTCTCCCTCTCTTGTTCAAGGGCACACTTCAGCAGCCTGAGGACTCGGTTTTTAAACTTTCAAGATGTAGCAATACTTTATTTATGTACATCTCACAGAAATGACAGCGAGGTGTCCAGATATGCGGGGTGAGTATCCACAAGGGTGTGCCCATAAGAGACAGGGACAGCACTTGCATATGTACATCAGCATTGTATACAAACATATACATTGATGTAGCAATGGTGACAATAAACTGTGCTTGTTATGAAAAATTCCTGGTTGCCAAGTGTGACATTACAAGCCGTTTCTTGGAAGAGGTCCTGCGCTGTCTTGCTGTCTGTGAATCACTTTCGCAGAGAGATACTTGTAAAGAGACCTCCTGCCAAATTCAGCACCCACTACCCTTCAACCAATCTCACTACAGATTTAATTCTCAAGAATGAGTCGAGAACTTGGGTTTATTTTAGTCATTGGTTTCAAATTAAACAGTTTTCTACTTAATCAACTGCATTTCCAGGTGTAACTTAGTCTCAGAAAAATTCTCCTGGGACAGATTACCCATGTAAACTTGTTGATTGCAGCTTTTGGCCTTTTGTTTGTATTTTCCTTCATTTACACATTTTCTACTCCACCTCTTGAGTTTACTTTTGTTCACATATCACAGGGCTATGAAATACACAGGTACATTGATGCATTTGTAAGTTAAGTGCCACATTTAAGTTTGGTTGAATTATACATTCTTTATCCATTGAGGCTCTTAGCTGATGGAAAATTTATACTGTCCTTTGGACTTCCCAATAATACTCAAATTTCACTATAAGTGACAAGAGACTAAGTAATAGAAAATATTGTTTAATTAGGGAAATGATGCATCTGACATACACATGTTGTTACGTGTTTTATGTTTATGGAGTAGTCCAAGTGCTTCACAAAAATTTGTTTCTTTGGTATATTTCTGCAACTCAGTGCTTGAAGAGATAATAGAATTCAGACTCTCTTACAGAGGCATATGTGAAGAACAGTTCTTGTATTGAAGGATGTGCTGTGTGATGGATCAGTTTCTGTTCATGTTATAGTAAAATGAAAGAGACAACTTCATACTTGGACTATTGTAAGACCTTTTTGTCTTGAAAGGGTAGCTGGAAGTTGCTACAACCACTGAAGCCCTCAGCAAGTTGATTTGCATAATTGATCTTTGGAAGATTAAATAAATGGTGCTCTAATTTCATCCACTGTGGTCTGAGTCACCCCACTAGTATACCTAATCTTCTCATCTGTATTGCACTGGGCTGTAGACTCTGTTGTTCTTTGCACAAACCAGAATGAAAGAATGGAAAAGTATAGGCAAGAAAAGTCTGTTTTCTCAAGGTGCTCCTAACTGAAGTGGATCATTGCTGTTATGATGTTCTACGTTTACCCCTGAGTTTTCATATAATAAAAAGTGTAACAAAAAAGTACTTCAGTCTGGGTTAGTTTGTTGGAAAGCTGTCACTTCCTTTGTTTCACCCATATTTATGTAATCCCAGACTCATATTTATAAATGCCTCACATTTTAGTACTCAGAAGCAAAGCAAAGCAAAGAAGCAAAGCAAAAGAAGATGTACTGAAAATGCTTTTAGCAAAGGAAAAGCAATTCATGTCAACGACCAGTTGCCAGTGTGCAATCAGGTATGACTAATGATGAAAACACAGTAGTTAATTTCAGTCTTAGTGATCTCATTGGAATTACGAATGCAAAAGATAACAGGGCAGTTGTAAATGAATCCTTAACACATGTACAATTTGTGAAAGCATGTATGTTCTTAAGTCACACAGGCCCTCCAGTCATGATACACAGAAGCTCTTACTGGTTTAACAAAAAGATATATATGTACAGGGCTGCAGAGTGAAGTCATCAATGCAAGATATAAATATATTTATCACACAGGAGTTTGCAATAGTAGAGAAATAAAGAAGAGAACAGCTAAACTTTGACTATTCAAGACTGAGATGCTAGCACAGTACTAATGTGAAAGAAAATCCAGAAAAATTTGAACGGCAAGGGGAAATTTTAGTCCATGGATCATTTGTATGCGAAAGGCTTTGAGAAGAATCAGTGACCTGTATTTAGTGAATAACTATCCTCGTATATTTTGCCTTGTATGTAACACAGGTGGCTCTCTTTACATTCATTGACATTCAATCTATTTGTGCAGAGAGGAGACACTAAAGCATTACAAGACACTGAGAAGTTAGCATCAGCATCTGTAGGAAACAAAATCTAATGGAATGAGGGAAAGGGTCAGGGCAGCCAAAGAATTCAAGTCTGCTCCTGATGTGATTTAACAAAACCCTAGAATAATTTCTGGAATAAACTGAAATTTGAAAGCCTGGACTCAGCATGTAAAATCCTCAAGAAGGTATTTTATCCAAGAGGCTGTACTTGTAGAAGAAAAAGTCATCTTGCAGATGGTGAAGGTCATGTATGTATGTGTAAGCAGCAAGCACTCTGTTCACTATATGTTCACTAAGCTTTTCTGAAAGCAGCATTTCCAGGGGAAATCTCTGTTGTAATGAAATTGCCTTCTCCAAGCCTGCCTGCCAGCTCTTTACAAATCCTTTCCATGTTGCTGTGCTTAAGCCCTCTTCTTTTGATGGTCTTTTCCCTGTTGTATTCATGCATATTATTTGTGCTTTGGTTCATAGTGATCTGTAGCAGATGGGGAGGTGGAGAGCAGAAGGAATTTTTTCCCAGTTTAAGTGTCCCTGAAGGTCAAAATATCTGCCCTGGGCTTCATTTACTTGAACAGAAAATGCAGGTTTCATGTGGCTTCTGATGACAGGGTACTTTAGAAGGTGCTGCTGGACTGTGACTCTATTCCATTACAAAACAGCAGGTAATAAAAAAAAATAGATCTTGTGAATAAACTGTCTTTGTCATGTGACAGAGGAGGGCTGGCTGGTCCTGAAAAGGAAAGCTTAAGAGCAGCACTTCAGCTGCTTTTACAATCACATTACTGTATCTCTTTAACTGTCTTATTAAAATACACAGACTTAGTGAATTCCAGTAATTCTTTACTGTCTCCCCACAAGATCATATGGTCATTTAACACCACCCTGATTACTAAACAGAAGGGAAATCTTTACCCCCAGTTAAAAACCCTTCTGCAAACAAACAGTCTGAGGATTGCTGTCCTTTAGCCAAATAGCTTTTTGCTTGAATTACTCAATGAAACATGGCCAAGCATCTTTCCAAATATGGAGAAGAAAAGCATTGTGTTTCCCCCCCTTCATGTTCCCCCAAATACAGCTGGACAGAACACATCCTTGTACTCAGCCCACACAGTATTTGTGCCTGCAGAGACAACGCCACAATATCACATACCCTACCATTTTTGAAGGAATGCAGGTCATTTGGTCATTTTTGTTTTTACAGAAAGGATGTTCTGCTAGCAACTTCGTGCCACAGTGGAAATCCAGCTGCAACTGAAACATTAGGTCTTCAGGAATTTTACAGCATTCTAGATTTTAGCTAATCTAGAGATAAAATGACAGCTTAAGAACAGAAATCAGAAACTGATGTTGCTTCTTCTAAGACTCTGTGTCCAAGCACACAGTGTCCATCTGGGGAAACCTAACACAATATGTAGCTAGCAGAGGTAGTCTTCTTTCTTTCCCTTCAGCCTTTGCCAGGGTACAGGATTACTCTGTGCTGTCCACTTCCCCTTGCAGGTGTCAGGCAGTACATCAACAGGGGGTGTTTAAGGAACTGTATGAGGAGGAAAGCTTTCATGAATAGCATTTACAGAGTAGGGGTTGAAATACTTTCAATCTCAGAAAATAACCTCTGAAATCTGCCACCAGGGAGATGTTAATACAGTATCAGAGTAGTGGCAGGGCCTGGTAGGTTGTACCCAACCTTCACGTTTAAATGAAAGCAGCAGAGCTCTTCTAGGAAAGGGGAAGAAAGACAGGGCTTTGGGAAGTTACTTCATCCTCTCTCTTCCTGTGCCCTTTAGGAGAAACATGTCCAGCTCCTGAGTCCTGGAATGTGTGGAATCACAGAGGAATCTTCTCTTCTTGGCTGAGAACCTTCATCTCCCAGTGCTGCAGTGTCATACCTGTTTGCACCTTCATTCACTGCCCCCAGACTACAGCAAAGATCAAGCAGGACTGCAGAATTGTTGCAGAGCAGGGTCTGCTCTTGGAAGCTCCCTATGTTAGAAGGCATTGTTGGAGCACACTATCCCAGCACTTTCTGACAGTTAAATTTTTAAATTTTACTTTAGTGGCAGTGGTGAAAGGAGAGTGGAGGAGAGCATTATACAGGATGCATTGTGCATTCAGTACTGAGGAGCCAAAGCTAGACAATCAAGATCTTAGTCATAAAATCTGAGTGGAATTTTTTGGCCATTTTAGGCCTCAGTCAATAACAGAATATATGGAGGAAACAAAGAATTTTCTGTGAGTATAAGAGTATTCTCAAGAAGGAGGAATAAAGAAGATGAAGCTCTTAAATTCACTTGTTTTATCATCAAAAGTTGGGAGAGATACTTTGCAATCCTTTCAAATACCAGTAATTCACTGGCTGTAATTATTTTAAGATAAACTTTCCAGGGCTAGAAACTTGAGGTTCAGCTTTCCCACATAAATATTGTTTAAACACACACAAATTGAAGGCTGTCAGTTTTGATTTATACACACAAATCCCATTGACACCTCTGGGAGTTCTGACACAGACTTAAGAGAATACATAGCACTTAAATGAGAGCAAAATGTCTGTCCACGAGACTTTGGAAAGAGATTATTATGTAGGATGAGAAGTGTCAGTCTGCCAAAAGTTTCCTCTTTCAGGCAGAGGTCTCTGTGTTTTAGTCTTCAGCAGAGCAAATAATCATTTGAACAAGCCAAATTATGGGTTATTAGTTCAAGTTATAAAAAAAGAAAAACAAGATTCATATTGCTTCTCAGTATTCAGACAATGATGAAGTTTAGTCATAAGAATTTTGTCTTCACTGATGGACAAGCCAAATGCACAATAAAAATATATGGCTAGCTTCCAAGATTAAAAAAAAAGGCAGGCAAAATCAAAACATCTGCTGGTCTCTGTTTGCACAGCAGATGTTCACTACACTTTTAAGTCAAGCTCTTCAGAGTTCATGAAGCATACTTTATCCATAAGCACACAGTCAGTCTGTCTTTGGCCTACAACATTAATGCTAGGGTGATTGTATTTTGCCATATTCTGCACCTTGAAGTATGTGCTGTATGATTTTTGAAAGATCCAGGCAAACACTGAATGTGAGAAAAACACGGAAGGTGTCTTTGATCATAAAAGACAGGTTCATATTCAAGGTAACTTGAGATTCTGAAAACTCCAGTGGGCCAGGACAAAAGATATTGACAAAGTCTGTAGGGTGATGCTTGTTTATGGCATTTTTTTGCTCCTGAATAGGCAGATAAAAAAAAAAAAAAAAAAGAATAATATTTGGTAAACAGGGTATTCCAGGTTGCTTTTTTAAAACTTGCTGCATATTTTAGCCTTGAAATAGAGAAGCATTGGCAGTCTTTCACTTTGCTAACTTACATCATACAGATACTGCTGATTGTGTGTATGTCCTTCTCAAGATGTTCTGCATTAACCCAGCAGAGGCGTTCTCTGGAAGATTGAGGGTAAATTTCTAAACTCCCTTTGCTATGTTAGACTCCAAAGCATCTTAGAAATGACCTTCATAAACACACTGGAAAGTGCTTTACTGAACGAAAAGTGCAATTCTGTAATTTCCAGAGGTATTGAAGTTTTAAGGAGTAAGGGGAAAGAAGGTTTGGGGCATGCAGGGCAGTTCTTCCCAATTGCAATTGAAACTCACAAGCAGGAGAAGTGTGACTTTTCTCTGTGGTTAAAGAAAGGACTCCAGTTTCAAGAGATACAGCTATCTTATTAAATTTCACGTAACTTCTAGTATTGCCTATGAATATGAAATATTTTGAATGTGCATTTAAGAGACTATGATGAAAATGCTGCTGTCAGACAAGAAATTGTCTTCAGCTTGGTAGAGACAACTGAAAAGAAGTGTGATGGTGTCCTGGTTGCAGAGTTGTGTGAGTGCCTTTGCCTGGAGAAGCCATATGGATGTGACTTACTCATGCCATCATGTTTTTTTCTTTCCTGGTGATGAACACCTTTTTGTGGGTAAAACACCTTCTCTTTTTGTATACTTCTGCTATTAATACTGCTGTTGTGATGGTGCATGTCTTATTTCACTGCTTTGTGCTTTCTGTAAATTCTTACCTCAACCCATAGTCTCTGCTTTTGCCCCTCCTTTTACCAGAAGGGGTGGGAGGAAGGGGAGTGGCTAACTTGGGGTTTGATTTCCAGCTAAAATCAACACAGACAAAGGAATAGGATAAATAACGACTTATGAGGAAAAGCAGAGGTGATGAGCAGAGAGAGTCTTCACTTCTAGTAAATTTCTAGTAAAAAAATTACATGGTATTAAGTGAAAATATCAGGGACCACATTGTTATTTTCAAATTAAGCTAACCCTGGACTGAAGACATGAGAAACTGAAATGCTTTCAGAATTACTGTGATACACATCTAGGGCAAAGAGCTCTTACAACGACAGTGCCACAAGAAAAGAAAATATACAAGGTTGGAGAAAGAAAGTTTTTCTCTTATAGAAAGAAATGCGAGTCCCTTAGCCAGCTTTGGGGACAGCAGTAATAAGTAACATTGAGGATGTTTGTAACATTTTCGTCTTCTCAGGATGTGAGCAGACAAAAACTGAAATGAGAGCTAGATCAGCAGAAAGGTCCAGTTATCTCTTTTACACATTAATGAGGGCAGCACTGGGGCCAACAGTCATGTCACAATACTGGGACAGCTGGAAGTGTCAGCCTCCATCCTGTACTCTTCCAGACATCTGCTGCATCTTTTCTGCCCTAACAGCAGGTACACTCAGCACCCCAAAGCTTACAAACCCTTGTTTGAAGTCACTCACACAACCATGCTGTGTCTCTTTTGTCAGCCTATCAGAAATTAAAGCAAACAGAAAGGAGGACATGCTGTGTTTAGCATTTGGCTCCCTCGCCCACTTTAAATCACACTAAAGATCTTTGTGTTTGCAGCAGTTAAACTAAAAAAGTGTTCAGAGTAATCTTAAAACATCTTTAAGCTGTCTATTTGGTTCATGTGGTGGGTTTTTTGTTTGTTTTTGTTTTGTTTGTTTGTTTGTTTTTTGTTTTTTTCCTGGTTGAAGGGACAGTCAGGTTATATTCCCTTATGCTAACAGTCCAAAGTGTCTCCTTTCCTGCCTGGTTAACAAAGGCTAGATAATACTAAGATTTCAGTAAAACAAAAAGAAACATCAAGGGCTCAAACTCCAGGGACTCAGTGTTCTGGGACTAATTTATTATTACTGATCGAAATTTTGTCAAAGTAAGATGTAAGAAAGACACCAAAATTTGGATGGACTTTGGAAATCAGTGAAACCAATGGAGACATGACAGTGGACACCATTTCAGAACCACAGACTTGTGTCTGAAGCTAATCATCTAAATGTTACACCTGTATTGTCTTGTATGGAGGAAAGAATTATTTTTCTGTCTTCACACTTAGGTATCCATGTAAGTGATGCCACTAAGTCTGTCTGGTGAAGGAAGACACATCAGTATGATGAGCTCTATTTTTGGTGTACTCCCCTCTCTGTACAGTCATCATGTCTGGAACCATATCTTGCTATTTACCTCTTCCATGGTCTTGTCACAAAGATTTTCTGTGCATGCATGTGTCAGCAGATCAGTACTGCATGACCCAAAAGGAGATAGATGAATCTAGCTCAGTGAACATATGCTCTCACTTCTATTGTTTTTGATATTTGCCATTAGATAAAATTTCTCAGCACATAAATCATGATTCTAAAATGAAATAAAATCATGATTATCATCAGAAGGCAATCAATAAAGTCAATTTCTGTCTCTTTGAAAAGTGTATGGTAGAAGATGATTTGTACAGTCTTTTGTTAATGGACAACTAGTAATAAAACTCACACAGTACTTTTTAAAAATTGCTGTATGTGTCAGTACTGTCACTTTCCATAAAAATATCTTGGAGAAAAATATGTAGAATAAATTCTTGGAATAAATTTACGGTATGTTGTACAAAGCCTATATTTGTCATAAACAGGAATAAATTACTTTTTCCCCACTGAAATTACTTGAGGTGTGCAAGAATTAAGTCATGATGCAAAGTCATGTCTAATCAACTTAGTGGTATCACTTTTTCATTTTATAAAGCTATTCTACTTATGTGTGCCTTGTGCTCTCTTCTTGTTCCAGGCCCACTTAATTGAAACTCTGTTTTAAAGCAGCTATAATTTAATTTGGTGCTTCAGTGCCGTCTTCACTGAAGTCTTTGTGATTAAATTGCTGATTTACTTTGCATTAGACATCAAGTTTGGGGATAGATTTGGTCTAAGGATCTCCTTTCTGTTGCTGTGATGTGGTCTTTGTCATCAGTGAACAAAAAGTGTGTCCCTAAAGCAAGTGCTGTGGGCAGGGAAAGAGATGGCCAGGGAGGTAAGAGCTTTGGCTGAGGGTAGCTAAGCAGAGAAGACTTCATTCCGCTTCAGCAAGGTCTCATCCTGAGACATGCCAGGTTACAGAGCTGTTACAGCACCATGCACTTAATAGCACTGCATGACCAAACTCAATTAGAGTCTACTTCTTCCTGCAGCTTTACAGTCTTCATCATCAGTGATGCTACAACCCATTTTTTGTGTGAGTTAGGACAGCCTGGTGGATTCTGTATAACTGTTATGGCTCATGGACCTCTAAGAGGGTCAACCATCTTAGAGTTGGCTTAGATTAAGTATTTTAAGATTATATGAGTGGAAGCTTAAGCTTTAAGTGTTCACTAGAAATATGAACTGGAGTAATTTTACAGCAGTGTAGAGAACTTATCTTATAGGACATAAATAATACTACCCACATGTGGGAATAGCTATTAGGAAGATCCTGGATCATGAATTGGATGTGAAAGTATTTTGGATCTGTTTTGCTTTTTTCTTTCCTGCCTGTTGGAGGTTTCAGTTCTCCTTCCAAGCTTTGTATTTGCATTTTCCCTCATCATCATTTGAGTGTACGCACAAAACATACACTCTTGATTTTACCTTCTCTTTCAAATATATCAGTGCAGTACCATGATATCAGTCTTTGGTAATCAGGTTGTATTCTGATCTTTCAAATAGACCTTTTAGGTCTCCAAATACAAATGGCACCTTGCAGGCTTCTACACTGATTTTAAATTCTAATTTTAAATTTGAGTAGACTCAGACTGTGATGATCACACACGCCAAGAAAAGAGGATAATTTCTGTTCACATCTTTAGAATACCATTATTTGCACAATGAACTGATTAAAATCTCCTGTTAGATACAATCCCTAAAAGGTCTTTTTCTGACATCAGCAGAAGTGTCATAAGAGAACATAATAGCTTTAAAAACTTTCTTTGTGAATGAAAGCAATGGCTTATTTCACCCCAGTTTAAACAGTCTTTTACACGTAAAGCTTCTTGCTTATAAACACCAACTTTTCCCATTTATTTACAATTGATTACACACACTTGCAAAATCATTCCACAAGGAATGCTTTTTTTTTCTTCAGAAGTACAAGAATTGCTTCTCTTTTTTGTTGCTGTGTTGTTTTGTTTGTGCATGTGCAAGTGTCAGTCCATGGGTTATCCTTGTCAGACAGGGCTTGTAAAGGTGTTAACAGGTTGTATTGCTGTAAACTACAGGTTGTATTATTGTAAATAACGTAATTTAAAAAGGAAAGACTAAGATATTTAGAAGAAATTTTATTACCTAAAGAAGTAATGGGGGCACACACTCTTTGTTGTTAATATCTCAAGAATGGACAAGCTCCCAGAAGTGACTGTCTCTCTCCTACCAAATAAACACCATATGTTAACTCTTTGAAAACAATGTAGGTATCCCTAACAACTAGCCATTTATGTAAAGCAAGCACCTGAAAGATCACCAGCTTCACTGGGACCTAATCGTAATATGTTTCTTTTTGCTGAGAATAAGATCATCTTTTTCCTCTGCTTCTGTGTGCTGGACCCATGCTAGCAGAAGCTTGCTTTCTTTTTCTGTCTTGTTGCTGTTTATGAGGATTTTAATTTTCAGTTAAAATCAGACACGGTGGTTTGTATTAAAAAATGCGGAACAAATCTTATTTACTTAAAATTCGAGGAATGAAGAGACTGCAGTGTGATTTCTAGATGTATTTCCAGACCTCTTACCACAACCACTGAAAAAAGGGTAAATATCCGCCCCCCCTGAGATTTCTTCTCATTTAATTAATAAACTCTTCAAGAACTGTAGAAGGTCAAAGTATCTTGTTCCTTCTAAGAATTGTTCCATTTCCATGACCAGGAGTTTTGCAGATTTTCCTGTTCCACTTGCAAAAATAAATGGATTAGGAGTGTAATATTATGGTATTTTTAAAAAATGTAAGAAAAAGGAGTCCAGTGTGTCACACATCTGCATTGTTTATTACAGGCTGGGAAAGTTTTAATGTTAAAAATGAATAAAGTACACCCATAGGCTTTGTTTTAATGATCCTTTTATTTATTGAACCTTTAAAAAAATCTATATAGGCAAGAGGGAAGAGGAAGCCTAGTGCTGCATGAAATGTAGATCTGAATTTTACTGCTGTGGTATCCTTAAAAAATAGTTAGTTATGATATTGAAAATATTTCTTACACTCACACAGATTTATGAACAACAAAATTCTCAATTTTTCTTCTGTCTTTTGTTTTGTCCCATGCAATCTTAAGTTCACAGCTGCAGGAGTTCCCAGCAGGCTTCCCAAAAGTCATAAAAAATTACTGTGCATACATACATTTAATGGTTCAGTTCATGTATGTAACTCTTCTTAGGAAAGACATGCATGATGAAACCCCTCGAAATCCAAACCAAGTCCCTTGACAGCTAAAATTCACTCTGAAGTCAATAAATAGTTGGATTTCAAAACAAAATTTCAACTCCCAAAGCAAAGTTTGCAGAACTAAAATTGAGATAATAATGGAAACTGCTTTTTGTCCTTAATGAAAGGTGACAAGAATGCAGAAATGTTTAGTTCCGTGAAAGACTAGTGTGAGATTTGAGACCTGTTAATTTCTTTACTAAATTTTGTTACTTTATAATCAACTGCATATGTTGCAAACCAATAAACAAGAACCTTTTAAAATGACAAATTTCAACAGTTGAGCATTAATTTCCCCCTCTCTATTAAATAGAAGGAAGAACTTTTTTTCACTTCCTTTCCCTTTCATTGTTTACTCTTGCTTCTTTCTCCTGCAAGCATATTTAAGATTTTACTGTAAGGATATATCTTTCTGCAGTGTCAAAACTCAGGGGCAACCTCCTTCCCCCTAGAGAACACCTCAGAAAAACCCAGAGTAGAAGGATGATGAATTCTTGGGAATCTCTGTGGGGTAAAGGAAGCAGTTGCCCTTTGCATGTGGTGGCTAGTTTTCTTAGTCCAGCTGGTAAGAAAGAAGGGAGGGTGCTTTTCCAGATTTAAAGGCTTGGATCAGCCATCCTTTTTGGTGTTGAATATACCATGTATGGGTGATGCGATTGCTAGTAGTGAACCACACCACAGAATGCAATGGAGCTGGAGGTACTTCCTAATGTAAATAGCAAAAAGGAAGAACTGGAGATGAAGTATCTATTAGAAAAATAAATATTAGGGCATTTCATCCTCTTCCTGTGTCTTTGGCATGACTGCCTGTCTCAAGCCTTCTCCCCAGAGTACGGATGCAGTGAAATGTGTGTCCAGTGTTATACCTCTGACTAAAGGGTGCTGTTTCTCTAAAATCTAAACCATTGCCTGACCTTATGACCTCAGAGTGAAATGGACCTGTGGATGACTCTGGATTGTAGCTTCGTGAGGGTGGCCAAGAATGAAGGCCTTAAAGGTCACTAAAAAAGGTTAAGATAAAGAGCTTGAGAGGAGCTGGAAAGGGAGCAGAAGGGGCTAAGGACTTCTATTTTCAGTCATCTAAAGCTAATCATGGAAGCTACAGAGGCAAAAATTCCTCCAACAACCCACTGCATGAAGCTTAAGCAAAGCCAGATCAATTGCAAATAAAGACAGATGAACTTTATCAGAACAAAACAAGGAAGGATTTGAAACTTATCTAGATAAATGGGATTTTGATGTTAGAGCATGGCTTTTCTCATGGGCATAATTTATTTTAATTATCCTGCACATGGAATAAGAGGATGCTTTGGACAGAAGGAATTTTGCTCAGACATCTTGACCTAATTAAGAGTGCATTGACATTTTATATTTGAATTCTGTCACTGACATGCACATGACCTTGGAAAGTCACATTGATTATTGTTTCATAAAACAGTCTTTAACAGTCACATGAAGCAAAATGGGAAAGCTCATTTATTTTTCTGGGCTTTGAATATAAAAAGATTTGACCACTTACACATTAAAATTCTAAGATCACTACGCAAGTATGCTTAAAAACTTTAACTTCCTTGGCCTGCCTTGTTAAATAGTCTGCATAGTTGTGGCTAAAGGTTAAAAGGCAAGATGCTAAGTTCACTGGCAAATGTTCTAGCATCCTATGGGTGAACATACAGAACATACAAAATGTGTTCCTGTGCATTGTGAGAACAAATAACACTAGCACGAATACATAAGTCCTTCTGGAAAGCTGATGGCTTTGCTCTGCTGACATGATTTTTTAATATACTCTCCTCATTGCAGGTTTGTGTGTTTGTGCTTTTGTTTTATTTTGATTTAAAAAAAATATTTTCAAGATAAACAGGTAGAATTATATTCAGACAATGCATGTAAGACTAAGAAAAAACTAAAATATATTAAAACAAAGCTTCCTCTCCCCCCAAAAATAACAACAACAACAACAACAACAACAACACAACAAAAAACCCAACTCAACAAAAAGAAAATCCTAATATCCTAGAAAGGTTATCTAGAGTATTTCTATTGTCTCCCTTGCCTTCGAGCCAGGGCTTCTATGGATCTGTTAGATCTACAAGGTGACACTTAGTTTAGAGTTCACAGACCCACTAGATATGCCCAAAGGCTTTCAAAATGTCCTCATTTACCAAACATGATTTTGTCTTACATACAGTTTGAGAGGATTCTCAAGTCAAACATAACACATTTGCTGCTGAGAGGTGGAAAATGTGTACCCACGACTTCTGTGTCAGAAGACATCCATTTTGTAATGATTCTGCCTCCTAAAAGCATTGAAAGAGCTTTGTTTTTCCTTTAGTGCATGTTGAAAATAAGTTTTGAAAACTTGAGAGCTGTTGTGAAACAGCCGTCCTCTGGCAAACTCTGTTGTTTTTGCCTTCCAAATGTTTTAAAGTTTGTATTTTGTCTGGAACACCAGGGTTTTTTTTTTTCAAGGAGCCACAGGAAGCATGTAATATCTGGCTGCTACCTTAATCATATATTTAAGACCACTTGAAAAGTCTTAGGGATACATTCAGATTGCAAAAGTGGCTACTCAGAGGCTGGGAAATAACACAGATATCTTGTGTTGGCAATTGGGACAAAGCTGCTTGCTCTGAGTGAGGCAGGAGTTTTAATAAATAAAATGTGCTGACAAAATTAGTCTTGCAACAAAACAAGAATTAATCTAAATTAAGTCTGTGCCTCTTACAGGGCCAGCTACTTCATACAAATATTGCTGGATTCTTCAACTGGACCAACAACTATCCATAGTAGTTTACCAAACATTTAACAAGGGTATCTGTTGGTAGAAACAGGGGCTTCCATGTCTGTTGGCTTCGTGCTGATCTTCTGATTTTATTTATAAGCTTATTTCTAGTGAAGATGCAGCATATGTGGATTATATACAGTCTTTTAAAGTCAACTTAAGATGAACATCAGCTTTATTGTCTTACAGCCAAATGCCAAACACAGGGTGGCAAGTAAATATTTACTACTTATTTAAGAAAGCACCTGACTTCATCCTCAAATTGGAAAAGAGTTAATTTTTTAAAATTTCCTAGTAATTAAACAGCAACAACAACAAAAACAAAACAAAACAAAACAAAACAAAACAAAAAAAATACAAAAAAAAAAACCCACAAAGAAAATCCAACAGGAATAAAAAGACATAGGGAGAAAACATCTCATTCAACAAATCCATGAACTTTTCAATAATTAATGCAAACAGGTGCATGTATAATACTACTTGCTACTCAGATAAACTACATCTTGCAAAACAATGCACCCACCAACAAAACTGCCTCTGGATTCAGTAGAAAGAGGGCAGTCTTCAGCATTTGAGACCATGGTCCCAATTTCCATATGTTTGTTGAAATGAAACTGTAGTGTGCACCTTAAAATTAGGTTTTCATAAGGTATTTTCCACACTTATAAATGCTAATACTGGTGTCAAATAGAATTATTACTTCTGAGCAAGAACTGAGACACACATCCTTCAAACTTCCCTAGCAGTTTCTTTTTTTCTGGCAATCTCAATTTTGATTGCAGTTTGAAAAGGTGAAATAACACCCACTGCAGCTGACACAGCTCTTGCAGAGTTTGTTTTACTGTGGTACCTCTTTTTTTGGCTGAGCTGGTTCTCCTTTTCCTGCTCACTTGGGACCCTCATGAGCTGTGGACTTCAGAGAGAAAATACAGGAAATTGCATGGATCACTTTATTGTTCTGAGCTGTTTGTTTAGTTATGTAGGGCTTTCGTTATCTCTGACATTCCAGAGGAGCCTTACTTTGAGGGCTCTGTGGATACTAGTTATCAAATAGGTAAAGGTAATCTGTCTGTTCTGCTCTGTCTTCTGCCTGAAATACATCTGGAGGAGTCAAGACAAGGCAAAGAAATTGCACTCCATGTTAGAAGACCAATCATTATTTGTTCAAGATGTATTAGAAAAGGAAATGAACCAGAAAATTTATAACATTTTTGTTGGTAGGGTGAAGTCAATTTGGTAGGATGAACGTAGGATTGGACTGATTGCAACATACATTGCCAACAACATTCCTGAATAAATGAGTGAAGAAGTGAGCTTGAGCAGCACAAGAAGATTCTCAGATTTTGGTCTCACTTCAAGCATAACTTCTGCCTGTCTTCTGTGCCATCCAGGCAGAGGTCCAATCCAAATGAAGGAAAACTGGAGGCCACAGTGCACTGCTGTGACAATATTCTTGCATTCCATGAATTTCAAGTCCCTGTATATGTTGTGGAAAAAATAAAAGATGCAGTTTTCTCTTACAGAGAGAAAAAGAGAATAAAAATCATTGCAGTCCTCTATGAACTGATCGTGTAGCCAGATCAGTAACATTATATGGCTGCTTTCTTGCCTCTTCTCAAAGCAAACAAAAGAAGAGAAAACCTGTCATATATGTGAAATAGCTCTTTCTTCTGGAAACATGATGATTGAGAATGTAGCTATAAAAAGTGAAAGTACAGAGAATTATTAAGTGTAGAATTATTACTGCTAATAATGCAAGACTTAGAGGCAACTGACTTGAAATGAGAAGCAGCCAATTTAAACTAGTAAAAATATGTTCTTTCCCTCCTTTTTTGACCTCTTCTCTACTATACACAGTGCAGAAGTTGGACTGAAAATTATTAGGATGAAATCTTGCAGAGGACAGTGACATTAACAGGTTAAAACAGGTTCAATAAATTCAAGGAAGAGAACTATGTATGGCTATTAACCTGTACTGCAGTCAGTGCTAGAAGAAAAAGAAGAAAGAAGAAGAAAGAAGAAGAAAGAAGAAGAAAGAAGAAGAAAGAAGAAGAAAGAAGAAGAAAGAAGAAGAAAGAAGAAGAAAGAAGAAGAAAGAAGAAGAAAGAAGAAGAAAGAAGAAGAAAGAAGAAGAAAGAAGAAGAAAGAAGAAGAAAGAAGAAGAAAGAAGAAGAAAGAAGAAGAAAGAAGAAGAAAGAAGAAGAAAGAAGAAGAAAGAAGAAGAAAGAAGAAGAAAGAAGAAGAAAGAAGAAGAAAGAAGAAGAAAGAAGAAGAAAGAAGAAGAAAGAAGAAGAAAGAAGAAGAAAGAAGAAGAAAGAAGAAGAAAGAAGAAGAAAGAAGAAGAAAGAAGAAGAAAGAAGAAGAAAGAAGAAGAAAGAAGAAGAAAGAAGAAGAAAGAAGAAGAAAGAAGAAGAAAGAAGAAGAAAGAAGAAGAAAGAAGAAGAAAGAAGAAGAAAGAAGAAGAAAGAAGAAGAAAGAAGAAGAAAGAAGAAGAAAGAAGAAGAAAGAAGAAGAAAGAAGAAGAAAGAAGAAGAAAGAAGAAGAAAGAAGAAGAAAGAAGAAGAAAGAAGAAGAAGAAGAAAGAAGAAGAAAGAAGAAGAAGAAAGAAGAAAGAAGAAAGAAGAAAGAAGAAAGAAGAAAGAAGAAAGAAGAAAGAAGAAAGAAGAAAGAAGAAAGAAGAAAGAAGAAAGAAGAAAGAAGAAAGAAGAAAGAAGAAAGAAGAAAGAAGAAAGAAGAAAGAAGAAAGAAGAAAGAAGAAAGAAGAAAGAAGAAAGAAGAAAGAAGAAAGAAGAAAGAAGAAGAAGGCAGCAAAAAAGGAGGTCTTGTCCTGTTGTGAAGTTTTCTTCAACTGTCATTAGCAACTGTTGTCGAAAACAATTGCTACTCAGACCAGCATTTGGCCTCATCTAGCATAGCAGCTTTTCCCTGTTTTGAAAATGCATTTTAGAGCTGGTCACTCAATTTCTGTTCAGAATCTTTTACTGTCTTTTACAAGAACACATTGAAACCCCTTGCTTAAGTGGGGTTAGTTAGCAGGCCGTGGTTTAAAAAAAAATCATTTTGTGTGTGTGGAGGCAGCAAAGGGAACAGCACACACAGAAGTTATGGACTCAGCTAAAGCCAGCTTACTCTAGGAATGCAGAGAAAAAAAAACAAACTTCTCTGCTGTTTACATAACTGGAATGTTTCCCTGCTTGTAAGCAGGTCAATACTTTTAGCACTGGCTGTTCTACAGTGCCAAGTTAGAAAGTCTTGTTTCATTCAGGTGCCTCAAAGTACAATACATGTGATAGAGCAGCCTTACAGTTTATCATGAAATATGTCACCTACTAGTGCAGCTGGACATGTTCTGTTGTAAGCCATATCTAGCTTGTCACCACAGAAGCCGAGTTCTTGAGTGTGTTTGTGCATGCTGCTAACCTGGACAAAGTCAGGAAGAGCAGAGCACAATGTATGTCTGAGAGCTGAAAGTCTGTTTCCCACCCATCCTAAAGACAGACAGGGAGGGGAAGCTCACTCCCAGGGGTGTTGTTTAAACATAACAATTGTTATGTCAGAGCCTTGGAACAGTAGACTGACCTGGAGATACCACCCAGGGATGGGATAGCCTGAGAAGCCTGTCCAGACAGCAGAGGAGGTTTGGAAATAGAAGCAGAGGAACCGCACCCAGATTCCAAAAATAATGTAAAACAAGACTCACTCTGCAAACATATGAAAGGTTTTACAAAGTTTTTCAAGTTCATGGTAATTCAAAATTGTCATTCTACTTGTTCTCTGGGTCATTTCTCAATCTGTTTCCTTTTGCCCCCACTTGCTTGATTCAAAAAAAATTCTTAAAGAAGCTTTCTGTTCAGGTGAGGACCAATGAAAAGCACATGCAAAGAGAATATTCACCATCCATTTTAAATCAACAAATTCATATATATGCAATCCAGTGAACATTTCTGTTATGATGGCTCTTATTTTTGCTACTGCTTGCATCTGATAAGATGATGCACATAGAGTGTAAATTCATACTGAAAGCTTGGCTGGATCACAGCCATGATATTTGTCTTAGAGAATATGAGGTACAGAGAACAAACAGATTTTCACCATTCTAGTGTCAGTTAAATAATAAAATATCTTTGCATAGAATTAGTTCGTTCTGTCAAACTGACAAGGATTTTTAGACAAAGCATTAGCAGTGCAAAGGAAGAGGATGGCTGTGAAAAATCCTCTAGGTTTCTAAGACTGTGATATAGTTAATCCCCAGTGTTTCTGGCTTTGTATGTTGGCTTATGAGGTTTCCTTTTTCCTTTCTCTTGAATGAAGGTGTTAGTCAGGTAGGAAAGACCATAGTGACAGTAGTGTACCCCCTATGGGGATCAAGTGGAGGAGAGAGGCTGGCACAAAGCTTTTGTCTCACATAATTCATCCTCTTACAGGCCTCTGTCCTGTGAAAAATGCACGAGGGGATAAAAAACTGATGGTGGTTGCCTAGTCTCCCACAGGGGAGAACAAGGGCTTCCTGAGCACTGCTTTGGCTGTTCATTTGGAAGCATCTGAGATCACTTAACATGCTAATTTTCTCCTCTCATCCTTAGGTCTTAAAGCACTATTTATGCTTCCCACTTTTCAACAGCTTATCCAGGAAAGGGTAGCTCAAAGGAGATGGTTCACTTTCACTTGAGTTCTTCACAAAGTCATGTATTTTGGTCAAGCTCAGAAAGAATTTGTTTGTCATCAAGTATTGCCAGCCAAAAACCTTCACAGCTATAACCAGACCTTGACAGCTACAGCACTGATCATGTGACTTGGTCAAATGTGGATCTAACTCCTTGTGCAGTACCTGGAAAGCCAAGGGCAAATCTGGTATCTTAACTTTGAAACAAACACATTTAACCTGGATGTCTTCAGAAAAGAAGAGAGGAAAGAAAAGTCACAGCCTGTGTTTCAGAGTATATTTATTTTTTGTGACATAAGTGTAAGTAAGAAGAATTCCTTATTTAATCTGTAAGGGCAGAATAAATACCACAATACATACTGAACAGGTCACTGTAGAAAAGGATGTTTTCACAGGATGAGAGACTGAGGACTGCTTCTTCTAGAGTCCATCTGCTCCATGAAGATTGCATTAAAGCCTGCAATTTTTGTGATTCTGGAGATGAATACGATTAATTAAATCCTGTATACAATAAATTAAATAAAAATATTAAATAATATTTTTCTAGTCCGCCAGTTTCATGTGTCTTCTCAAATTCATATCTACTGCTATCCAGACTTAATTTCTCTCTCAGTTGTAAGCTGTCTATGATCAGTCTGTGCTGAATAAGATTCTTGCCTTATTTCTGCTTTGAATTTTCCAGCAGTGCAAGAACAGCTCCACAGACAAGAATTTCGTGGAGCAAAGCATTCTCCAAGATCTAGCCATATAACTGCACCCATTCTGTTTTTCAGCTGTTGTACTGACACAGGATTCCTGATGGAGCCATTGGCAGGCTGTTTCTCACTCTCAGTCTGTGTGTCACTTCAGAAGCAGAGGGGAACAAGTCTCACTTTTCAATCAAGTTGCTTGTGATTAATTCAGACAGATTTGACAGAAAAAAGTAAACAGCATTTGGCAAAAGTCACTCTCAATGAGAGTGTCGTTAAGAAAGTCACTCACAGAGAATATGCATACAACTTCCCTCCTTCTCATTTTTCCCCAACCACTACAACATGAAAGATGATAATTTAGGCTTGTTTTCCTAAAATTATGATCCCCATTGCTACCACACCACAGATTTACCAGAACACCCGTTTCAGCTTCCAGTTAAATGAGGCAGGATTTTTTGGACATCTGCCCTGCTTGATTGATGCAAATGTATTCTGGAAATAGACCACCAAAGGCTGATGTTAAAATACCCTAAATAAAGTCCCATGCAGAAGAAAGAAGGAAGACAGAAGAGAGCTGAAGCTTCAGGCTTCCAGGCACTGAAAGTCTGCTGTCACCCAGGTGTGAATATCCTGTCAATTAAGTGAGAGGTCATCTCGGCACATCATCTTGTCATCTATGCAAAATACCTTGCTTAGAATGCTCATAGTATAAGATGAAGAGTAGGGTTTGGATGTGAATGGATGAGCAGAAAGAGTACTTCAGCTAAACTTGTAGTTGAAATGAGGGATGTACTTCCCCCCTTGTAACAGCAATAACCTCTCTTCCCTGGAGGGGCTACAGCATCATCTAGTGGGAACTGACCAAAACTGTTCGAGTCATGTTTGTATGCTCCAGTTGACTCCCAAAGCATTTTTTTTTTTACCTAGCACAGAAAATATCCTCTTTTCTCCAGGGAGAAAAGGTTATCTGGGAAGGACTTGGTCCAGCCAAGCCTCATGCAACCTGGTGTGGTAGCCGCTAGATCAGCTGAGTGTCTCCATTGAAGCTGGCCTTCTCCTTCTGCAGACGTGTTCCTAGACACTCCCAAAGTGAGCAGGCAAAGGCAGCAGTGAAAAAAAAAAATCACGCCAGTGCACCTATGAACATTGTGGTTCTCCATCTTCATGCCAATGAGTGGGAAGTGTTTGAAGTGCATTGACATTCCTGGGAGACATACAAGTCTTTCTCTTTTCCTCACTTGGTTTCTTTCTTTCTTGACAAGAACCACTTTGGTCCTAGCTGGGAAGCCCTCCAAGATCATCAATGCTGAAAAAAAAGAAGTCTGCTATGTAGAAGGAAGTACCTTTGGTCCTGCAAGTACTCACAACTAAGCAGCAACCATGTAAAGCTGTGCAAAGTGCATTCTAGAAACCAGAATTCTAGAAACTACTTTCTGTAAAGACAGCTCTGAAATGTGTAGAAGACAAGGTTCTATTTCAGTGCATTTGCTCTTGAAAGTTGAACAGTAACTGCTCGTGCAATTGCATGAGAAGAGTGACTAATCTTTCCACTCAATCTGAGCAGTAAGGCATGCTGTTTTGTACAAGGGGGACAACAAAAACTCTTCTAATGTGGATTTCAGTGCCAATTTTCTGAGCTGTCTTTCAAGAGGATAAAGATAGTAAATAGTGTTTATTCTTCCAGGAGGCTAACTTCTCTTGTGGATCAAGAGAACATATGCAGGGTGAGCTGAGATGGGTGTCTGTATAAAATCAGCACTGCAAGTCAGCAGCAGTGGCCTCAGTGAAGTGTCCTGCCACCCCCTGGTGATGCTCTAGTGAAACTGCTGCAAGCATTAGCAGTTTTCTTGGACTGTCACTAACACAAATGCTTTAAAAAAATGTGATCCAAACCTGAAAAAGACCATTTTCTGCGGTTGCCCATCTGATTCTGTTGAACACAGCATGCTATGCAACATCTGGTGAAGATGGATTAAGTCAGGACTTTGCCATCTACTTGGAGGAGAGGAGGCATTTAATTTTTTTTTAAGCAATAGATATAAGAAAGGCAGGGTACAAATATTAGGCAGGGTACAAATATTCAATTACTGACATACTACAGACATAACAACATTTGAAGCTTCTCTAGTGCTCTAGTACCTAAGGGCTCTGAGTAGAATCTGAGCAACCATCAGTTACTGAGATCATTATTTTCATTACACCCACAAGTGATTTGAAATAAACACAAATGAGGCAAAGAAAGTCAGTAATCCAAGCAGGTAGTCACTTCTGCCTGCTGGCATAATCTCATGTGTCCTCATAGTTCAAGAGGCAGGGTAAAGTGGTATACTGCAGAGTAGACAACAAGTGTCATTTTCCCATGAAGCCTTTTCCAGAAAGACTGATCTGTTTTGAGACTGAAGAAAATAGATATCATAAAACAAGAACTGTCAAACTGTGCCATTTCAACACTTTAAAAATTATGTTTATCCAAAGAAAATCCAAATATATAAATAGTAATTTTCATTTAAAGATCAGTAATACTTTTTGTCTGTTTCAGCTCTAAATTACTCTTTTTTGGAAGTTTTCAGGATCCATCCATTTCAGGATGGTAGAAGAATGACAATCCTGTCAGCTGAAGAGATGGGAAAATACTTTGTCCCTCTCTTTTCATGCCCACCCTTCTCCCTGGTTGCAGCGTTTGCTACCACTTCCATCACAGCTATGCCATAGGAAGTGACCCCTTATTTGAGGACCAGGTTGATGCATATGGAGAGATATCCATCAGAATTGCTGTAGTCACAACATTTCAGGTGAAGGGACTAGAATGATGCTGAAAGCAGTAAGGGCAAAACGTAGATCTGAAGGGCTTTGAAAGGCTGATTCAAAATCCATTGAAGCAGGTGAGATCTTTTCCCAGACCAAATTTTGTGTGATTTCTAGTTGCTGCTCTTATTTTTCCCTTGTCAGGGGAAACAAAAGTTGAAACAAGATTTTATAATAATTTTACTTAGATCCCTTCCCTCACGAGCATTTGAGATCACTCAGGGAAGCATGAGAGAGACTACATTGCAGATTTGGGGAGAGCCCCTCAGAGCTCCAAGGGAGGCCAAACCTGCAGGGTAGCCTCTCCACCCAGCTGTGTCCTCCACTCTCAGGCAGCTTATTTCTGGTCAGAGCTGACAGCTTGACATTTGCTTGTGCTCCCTCTGTCACAAAGTCAGCCTGCCATCCAGATCAAAGAAGCCCACACATGACAACCCCTGCTGTGGGTGGCCGTGCACCCTGCAGAGCCTCTTGTTGTGGGCATCACTGAGGTCCAACCAAGCTGGCAGCGAAAGCCAGGAGGAGAGGTTGGCATGGATTTTATGACATGTTGTAAATGCATTGTAAAAAGTATTTTCTAAAGGTTCCTGTCCTCTAGAGGTTGCTTACATTTCTCAAGGGCTGCAAGTTCTTGTGCTTTAAAGGAGAAACCATCCCAAAATACATAATATGCAGTAGACCTTTCATGAATTAAGGCACCACAAAGATCTTCCTGAGGACTCCTGCATGGGTCTTACTTAGAGTAAAACACTCTCCACAGCTCCTGAAAAGCTGACATTGAGAGCAATGTACACGAAGCATTAATAGAAATGACCAGAGGTACAATCTGCAGCTTTTTCCTCTGGTGTAAATACTTTGAGCTTTCCAACCATGAAGTTAATTTTGGCAGTGGGCAGCTGGAATGTTCTTTTCAGGAGAAGCAGGCAATGTCCACTGGCTAGAGAAAGAAGTAACAAACCGTTCAATGCAGTATTATCTCTGAACTCACATGAAAACCGGAATAGTCTCCCTTGCAGGATCTATGCTTGGTTTTATTTTTTTTTCTCTTTTTCTTTTTCTTTTTCTTTTTCTTTTTCTTTTTCTTTTTCTTTTTCTTTTTCTTTTTCTTTTTCTTTTTCTTTTTCTTTTTCTTTTTCTTTTTCTTTTTCTTTTTCTTTTTCTTTTTCTTTTTCTTTTTCTTTTTCTTTTTCCTTTTCGTTTTCCTTTTTCCTTTTTCTTTTCCTTTTTCAGGAGGCACTGAAGTGAACAAGTAACAGTTGTAGTACTCTGTACAACCTCTCTTCCTCATACAGTTTTCCTCCTGCACCATGCCCCTGACAGTAACAAGGGTGTCACAGGGAATATAAGTTGCAGTGTAACAGGTGTCACTACAGAGATGTGGATGGTAATAGCAGCCTGAGCCTCAGACTAACCCTCATACCTAATTATCCCCAAAGGCTACCATGGCTTTAGGGAAGACATTCCTGCATGTTTTGATGGCTGGGAATAAATACTGGACATGCTCCCCAGCATGCTGACTAGTCTCAGCATTCATAGAATCAGTTAGACATCACATGAAAAAGAAAGAAGCAATGCTAAATCAACACAGAATTCTAGAGAATTTCTTCCAAAGAGATATCAATATGATTGTTTTAAGGCAAAGAATAAACTGAATGTGTAAAAAAAAGACTATAAGGGACAAAACTTTCCTGTCTCAGCAATTCTTTGTATGCTGAGATGGTTACCTTCCTAACATAGTTATCTTCCTCATGTCTCAAGAAAAGAGAGGGCTTAGAAACGTCAGCCTGTCTCTAGATGGGTGTGTTTTGGCTGTACATGTTTTGGAGGAAATGTCCCTGGGGCCAGTGATGGAGGGAAGCCAGGGAAAGGGCAGAGCAGTTGCCTGAGCAGCAGTGTGCCAGTGCACGGGGCACACTTACCGTGAGGGATGCACTGTGCCCCAGGGGGAGGGACTGCAGGCCCTTGGGCTTTGCCTCTGCCAAGGGCTGCTGTTCAGCCTCAAGCTCCATGCAAGGACTCAGCAGCTCCTGTCACGTGTAGTTTGCACACATAATTTATGACTGTTCTGTGAACACCTGGTATGCCTCTCACTGCCTGACAGACAGAGAAGCTGATCACATAATCTTTGTGGGTTTTAAGAGCATTCCTGTTACTTGTTTCCCCCACTCACTGTGACTACCACTTTCATGGGAAAAAGGTCTTTTTTCATGCAGCTCAGAAAAACCACCATGGCTGAGTTGAAATAGCTCCATGACAAATTAATAATCCTTACAACCAAACTCTGTATCTGCTGCCTTTTTTCTTCACATCTTGTCTATTCCCTTTAATTATAGCTTTCAATGATGCCATAACACAGACTTTTAAAAAACTCCTTGTATTTAGAAGCTGAGATTTTTAGTGACAAACAGGATGTTTTTTGGCCTGAATGTCAAGTGTTACTCAGCTGTCCTTAGTCTTGATGTAGCCAACATTTGGAAACGCTCTTTGGCATGAAGAGAACAGATCTTCTAGATAAGCATGATCACAGCACTGGTCTGTGTCACTGCATGTGTGTGCTGATCCAGGGGCCGGGAGAAGGACAAGGGTGGGTCAGCCTGAGCCAGCACCCCCAGACAACCACTTCACCTCCCTCTATCTGAAGTCAGTGCAGTGAATGATGGAAACAGAGCTGAGTCCCACCATTGGAGACTCTACTAGAAACTATGAATTTCTGCACATTGGTGTTCCAGGTTTCAGAGTCTGTTCAGCCACCTTAGAAACGGCTTTTTTTTAAAAAAATCTTCTTTTTAAGTTTAACATACATTTTTCCCCCCTATCTTCATGGAATCAGCAAAAATAATGCAACTTATGTAAAAAATTAGACTATCCATTGTGGAAATTTCTCTTCCGAATGTGAACCGGTCAGTTTCAGATGGAACCACAAGATGTCAGTATGTTCACAAAGAACAAACCCCTGGAGATGGTTTAAAACTGTGCTCAGGACAGTCTAAGGCTGCTTACTTCCCCCTCAGAAGTTAATATTTACACAAAATCAAAGATTCTGCTGAGTAGGAAAGGACTCACAAGGTTCATCAAGTCCAGCTCCAGGCTCTGCAGAGCACCACCCCCAAGGGTGACACTGTGTGCCTGAGAGAATTGCCCAAACACTTACTGATCTCTGTCAGGCTTGGTGCTGTAAACACTTCCTTGGGGATTCTGTTCCAGTACCCAACCACCCTCTGGGTGAAGAACCTTCTCCTGATATCCAGCCTAAACCTCCTCTGACACAACTTCAGGGCATCAGGTCTTGTCACACACAGGTCACTGCAGAGAGCAGATCAGTGCCTGCCCCTCCTCTTCCTGTCACAAGAGGTTGTAACTGCACTGAGGTTTCTCCTCAGTGAGATGAGGTCTCTCCTCTCCTCCAGGCTGAACAGACCAAATGAGCCCAGCCACTCTTCACTTATGAGGAGGACATGGCTTAGGAAAAGGAATAGTCCTGGAGAATTAAATATTCATGTGGGAAATCAACTAGCATGAACATACTTGTGTTTTACTCAGGGACAGAATCAAGCAGTGGCCATGCTATTTTTAGAATTTAATATTTTTCCTGCCCTCTCTAGATAATATTCCATAAAAGTGCTCCAAGTAAAGAGAAACCAGAAGAAGAGATAAAAATCAGGGCTGGTGTTTACTGAAAATGCTCATGACATCTCGATTGCTGAGTCATGGCCATGTATCAGATTTTATTGGTTGAATACTGATAACATTTGACAAATGTTTTGTGCCTTTGATTTAATGACCTCCATGGAATTGCTCATGAACAGACTTTCCCCATCTCATAAATCAATGCTGCTAACACACAAAGCAAATGTGTTAAAGAAACCAAGAAGTGATGCTCACAAAGTGTGTACTGCTTGCATACAGACAACTTAAGGAAGCAATAAGGACCATCTCAGACCTTATCTTAGGCAATCAGCCCAGTCTCTCCCACCCAGAAAAATATTCACTAAGCTGATAAGATCAGAGGTGACAATAGAACTTAATTATTTGCTTTGTCAAACTTGCAGAAGAGCCCTCCTCAAGCTGACCCACACACTGGACAGGCTTCCATATGTGATTCAGTGATAGAGTCTATACATCTGTGAGAAAAGGAAAGCAGCTCTGAAAGACAGATATCACAAGAGCTTTAGGAACTGTCTAAGGCTTCATGTGCTCAGCTCTACTTGTTCAGTCTGTAAGGCTGGCTAAACCTCTGTATTTGAAGGAGGCAAGATAATGTATTTCTGAATAACCTATTTGGAGCCAAATTCTGTTTATTTTAAAGCTTTTTGTTGCAATTCATGTCAAGTCCAAGACATCATGTATGGTCTACAAGAAGAATCCAGATTTTCTCACTTAGCTAAGCAAATCTTCATATGTTACGTAGATGCACTGGTGGTTTCCATCAGCATAGCATTCAACATGGAGAGTGTAGATGCTAAAATCCAATATCTACTGAAAGAGAATTGTAGCTTTACCTCACTTCTTCTCTGTGTTTTTTTTTGAGTAACGTGACTCATTCAGTTAGGAAAAGATATGCTATGAAAGTCATGGGTCAGGAGACTGAAGATTATAGACATAGAGGAAGAGATATGAAATAGACAGGATATGATCTCTTTTCAAGTTTTCTACCAAGTCTTGGGCATCTTGTTCAGTAAATCTGAGAAAATGCCCTTCAGGTCTTAATGTGTGAGCACTGTGAATACTGTGGCTAACATACTGGCTTGATGGTTTTCTCAGGTAGTTGTTAGAGAAATGATGCACTTTGGGAACAAGCCCTCAGGTCCAAACATTTTCTAATAGAACTGAATTAAGTGAAACTGCAACTGGGATAGAAAAAAAGGAATGCAAACCCCTCTTAACCCCTAAGGTGAGAAGCTGTTTCCCTCCTCAGGTCCTTCTTTGATAAGGCTGTTTTGTCTGATGCAAGAGTGAGCCATGTTGTAGACCAATACATCATGTAGACTATCAGAGTCCTGTTTTTTCTCAAAGCTGAAACACACATCTCTGTTTCTGCAACGCTAAAAACCAGACATCCATGGTGAAAAGAGGAAAATGGTGTAGTTTAATTGTGTCATGAAGAGGGTGTTGTATTGTTTCAGAACTTATGGAATATGCATCAGTCTCACAGAAAGCCCTCTGGAATGAGTTTCACAATAGGATTTGGTTTCAAGAGCTGAAATTGCACCTGAAAAAATGGAGTTTGCAGACGGAAAGCCCAGTGTTACTTCCTCTGTGTATTGTCAAAGCACATCCTGGCATAATGAAGCATTTAAGTGTTAAACTACATGTTTGGAGTCTCTGAAAAAAGACTGACATTTCCTTTGTCCACAGGTCCTTTCAGGGCTGGATGAATCTGCTGCACATCCAGGTTGCTATGAGAGCATGAGCACGGTGCTGAGAGGGAACTGTCACCTCCAGGAAGGTGCTCAGGGCAGGGAGCAGTGCACCAGCCTGGGTGAAGGCAGCGGGTGGAGGTGTGCAGTGGACTCAGATCTTACTCTTGAAGTACAAGGCAGGTAAGCTATTGGCTGTGATCTCCCACTGGTCACAGAAAGTAGGCATACTTTCCCAGGGACAAAGCTGGATCCCTCCACATGTGGATGAGAGCCTTAGGCTTCCTCACTGCTGGAGTCTGTTTTCAAGAAAAGTTGTTTTTCATTTTAAGTTTAATTTCTTACAGCTTTTCTGGCTGCATCACTTTCAGATGTTAAAATATCACAAAGAACCCCGAAGTACATGCCTCCAACTTACAACAGATTTAAATTTCAGTAAATGCTGAATTTAATTTTTAAAATAAAAATCCCTTAACAATGGAGAAAAGCTTCTTTGAGCTCTGCAAATGAGAAAAAGCTCTTCACTAGAAAGAGTTTAGCATTAGGAATCTTATTTATTCACTCTTCAGAGAGATTGGAAACAGATCAGAAGAGTGCCAAATGAAGTCAGCTAAATTTACAGTTGTCCCAGTAATAATCCACACCGGGAAATGCAGGTTAAGCCACCAACTAAAAACTAACCAAGCTGCTGCTGCCTTGGTGTATTGAAGAACATATCCAGAGATAAAGGCAAAATGATTGCACAAACCAATCAAATCCCTGCTTTAACAGGCAATGAAAAAGTGAAGAGGAATTTTCTATTTTTTGTTTTATTTATATTTTTCTCAGAAGCTACCTCTTTTCTCCTACTGGATTTTTTAGAATAAAAATACTTATGTGCAAAAGTGGTCTAAGATTTTGCTTGAAACTTTGTGAGTGTGCTAGATCCAAGGCAGAGAAACTTAACAGGGATTAGAAGCCAATTCTTCAGAAAAAGAAATAAAACAAAAAATCTTTCCAAAGACTTCATTAATTCATGGAGTAACTCAGATGGGAAGAGATCTCTATCTGTGCAACCCCCTGCATGAAGCAGCACCCATTAGAACAGGTTACTGTGTGCGCTGTGCTATCAAAGTGTTAGTGTTTCCAGGGCTGGAGATCCTGCAATGATTCCAAAGTCTCTGTTCTAGTGAATAACCACCCTCAAGTGAAAAACCTTTCTTAGCAAGTAAACCAAAAATAACCTTTTTGCAAATCATTGCCTCTTGTGCACCACATACTGACTGCACATAAAGTCCATCCTTCCCTTCCTCCTCTCCAGGCTGAACCAGCCCAGTTATCCTCTGCCATCCCCCATATGGTCTATGCTCCAGCCCTAACCACTGCAAGGACTTTCTCTGGTCACCAGCAAGAATATGTATTTCTTGTTTATTTTTTATGTGTTTTCACTGTATTATCGTTGAGAGGAGGTGATATCCTGGAGAGGGTGTGAAGAAATGAAGATGCACTGCTGGCTGCCAAGGGGACAACACTCATGCACTGCCATGTTACTTGAGTTTGGACAGAGGACAGCTGGAGATGCTGTGAATTGATAGGAGGCACAACTTTTATATCATGAGGTTCTCAGAAGCAAAATTTTCGTGAAGACACTAAAAATATACTTGTTCAAGGGCTGAAGGAGTCCAAAGCCTTCATGTGACTTTCAAAAATGCCTTCTCCAGGGCCTCAATTTCACATGACTGTTCCATTAGCTAAGCAAAACAACACTTAAAATGCTTTGGCCATAGAGAAGGCAGCACGTACAAGGACGTTCAAGCATGTTTTTGGTTTATTAGTTATACTACAGGCACTAAAGCAGATGAATGTAAGAGGAGAAGCTTGCTTTATAGTAAAGAGACCTACAGCAGTGACAAATTAATTTCCATCCTGTCATGGCTCATGAGACAGGGCTACAGTAACATTAACAGAAGTCAGTTAAAGTGGTAGTAATTATTTCCATTGCTGATTCTGGCTTAACATTTACAGGCTTTTTTACACTGTCATAAAATAAACAATAATATAGAAACAAACCAGATTCATCACTTGGGAAAGAATGGACTTTTTCTCTATCTCTGCCCTTGACAGGATCATGCCTTGTAAAGGAAGTCAGAGGTGGAGGCATGAAAACAGCTCAGGAAAAATCCCAGTGAGGACTTGCACAAGGCTTTCAGCAGCATTATATTCAGGGTCAGAAAGGCTGTGGCCGTTGTTTTCCGGACACACCACAGGTGAAGATTACAGGAGTAGAAATCATTCAGTCCAAGTCAACTCTGCAGTTTCCTGTGTGCCACTAAAATGGCAGACTGATAGGAACTAGTGTCTCGACAGTCAGCATTTTATTTCTCCCATTAGACAAGTTGAATTATGTTAATTTTTTCCACATTTTTTCTTGTGCTTTCAGTGTCCTGGTTCTTCAGGTGTGAGGACCAGCATTATCTTCCAGAGCCTGTGGCTAGATGTCCTTGTGGCTTCATACCAAACTCTTCAGCATCAGGCATTTAAAAAAAAAAAAAAGAAACCAAAGAGAACATGCCTTAACAAAAAATTGTTGCAGAAAAACACTTTCTCAGTGAAACTTTGTAAGGATGAAACAAAAAGTCCCTAGACCAATTATCTTAATAGTTTTGATTTAATCCTTTTGTTGAGAATGCCCAGTGTTATCCAGTTGCCGGATACTGGCTTCTTGAGCTATGAAGTGTCTTAACACTGAGTGTTCAAAATAAAGATTCAAAGCACATAATTTCACATCACAGAACAATATTTCTTAAGGGCTATGATCATGAGACAAAAATGGGGCAAGCCTTAGTCTTCTCCATGAAATGTCTTCTACCAGCAAGAAGTGTAAGCTTGACTCCATCCATTGGAAATGGATGTCTTAGTCTCTGGGAGTTTAATACTAGATAACATCTGAGACCTCGCCCTGTCCTTTTAGTAGAGTATGTGTGCAAAGAAAGCAGATAATTCTGCATATGGTTCCTTAGCTAGTATAGTGGCTTAGAAGGCAACCCACACAGCTATCACTCTTTTTCAAAATGGAATTTTCCTTTCAAAATGACATTATAGCACAATTGAGCTTATCTGCTCTTGACTTGATTGTTATCTCCCAAGCTCATCCTCATCCTTTCTTAAAATGATTGCTAGTTCAGTAACACACACATACCTAATATATTGCTCTTATGAGCCTCTCTTCCTGGAAATTCAGATGCCACGTTCCACTGAAATGTCTTGCTGAAAGAGTGACTTCACTGGAGGTAAGGAAGGTGCACAATTTCAGATATGTGCCTGAAGGGTCTCATTTTCATACAGAGTGAGTCACTTCAGCCTTTGTACTCACCACTGTCAGGGACTATGCTTTAAAAGGAAAGCTGCATTTTGTACCAAGTGATCAGATTTTCAGATCAGCTAATGCTCCCTGCACCACTATATCCCATTTGTCCTTCCTCAAACCTGGAAACTCCCTGCAGATGTTTTAGTAGTCCAAACTCAGCTAGATCTGAAGTACTTTAAACAGAAGTGTAATTAAAGAAGAAGAACATCCATGCTCTATGAAGAAGAACATCCATGCTGTATTCCTGTGAATTAGCAGTACTTTTAATATAATGTAGGCTTTATATTCTAAAAATCTCCTGGGAATGAATCCCAGGATGCATTTTGCTTTCTAAGGTCTCACTTATTTTTCTTAGTGTTTGGAAGAGTTTAACTTGGCAGTGTTCAATGATCCCTATTGACTGACTTTTAAAAAGTAATAGATAAAATCAGGCACTTAACACAGTATTACAGAATGATTATCTGAAGATTGAATAAGAATCCAACTTTAAATCAGGAGACTTTCCTTAAATTTTCATTGATTGCTGTTTTTTTTTATGAGGTTCTGTAGAATCAATATTTGATGCACAGCAAAACCTATACAGAAGAGGTTTCTGTAGATGACTCCTGGTCAGTAATACAGTAAAACAATTGTGAAATTAATCCATATCTCTGCAAAGAAGGGGAAAAATTAATCCACTTCTGATCAACTATTTATATATATATATTTTAATTATTACAGGTGTTATTTTACTTGTTTAGTATGGTTGTAATGCATATAAAATTCAAAATTAAGATGTATCACTATAAAAATATTTCTGGCACCTTGGCAAACATTTTAGAGCTCTCCTTTTGCTCAGGTGTCAGGGTTTGTTCCATGCCAGTACTCTGTGTGTGATGTGGGGTAGCACTGGAGAGCCTCATGCCCTGCCAGAGGCACCAGCCCTGCATATTGACTCCCAGGTGACCAGTTATCTCCAACAAGATGAAAACTTACTAGATCTGTTCATTGCTCTTCTGTTGTCCCAGCCAGCATGGGGTGAGCCCTGTGCCCTCTGGTTCTGCTGTCCCATGGTGCTGGGTACCCCTAGGAAAATGTTCCCATACCTTGAGCCACAACAGACAGGGATTTTCTGCCTAGATTTCTTTTTCTACACTCTAGTGTAGATCTGTACTAACATAGTGACTAACTATGATCTAGTACTAACATAGTGACTTACAGGACAGCAGCAAATAAAGAGAGAGGCTACTATTCTGGCAAGTTTTCTCTTTGCTTCTTGAAGTGGTTGAACAGTTTCTTGGTTGCTGCTGGTGCCCAGTGATTGATGTGGCTATTTATAGATTAATACTTCCATACAATAATTTTAATCCCACAGAAAGGGTTAAAGAATATTCCTAAAGCAGCAGTCTGGAAGCAGACTGAGACTGCCAGCACAAGGATAGCAAAAGTCACCAGCTGTATTGTAAATTATGTTCTAATAGACTTTCCACTGACTTTAAGAATTCTTTATTTGTCCTTAGTTCCTCAGTTTGAGAACCCCAGGTTATGCTTTTTAGTTGTCCTGCAAACACCACCCTCTGAACTCTTGCTGATAAGAAATTAAGCAGCTCATATTTTCAGTGGTGTTCAGAGTTGGTTTCTGACTTCACCTAGTGTAGGCAGTACCTCCAATACATGATGTGCAGCCTCTCAGTGTGAAAGTCATGGTGAGCCTGCTTTGGTTGCACAATGCCATGCCTAACAGAGCAGGCTTGTTGGTTGCATATGCTGGTGAGATCGGGGTAACCATACCAAATGTCTTTCAGCTAAACACCATAAAGCACAGATTTTTTTCCATTAGCACAATCCCCTTTTTCTGATACCTACTTCCAACCTATATAGTGCCTTCATCTTTCAAGGCCAGGCTCGGCTTCTCCCCACATCCTTGGTCAACTCCACATCTTTCAGGTTCTTTCCCTTTTTCTGTCTGCTGTGAACGGGCTTGTTTCTCACTTTCTTTTTTTTTTTTTTTTTACTGCTGCCTCTCTTCTTGCCACATGTAATTTGTGCCATACCAGTGACACACCCAGTTTCATCTCTGGTTACCTCTCCCTTTCCTCCAGCTCTGATGTAGAGGCCAAGCTGTTGCAGCGTGGAGACAAAGGAATGTGTCTCATCCCACACAGACATCGATGGAGGCCCTCCATTGTCACAGACAGGTACTGCAGCCTCAGAGAGAACAGCAGAGTCATTGCCACAGAACAGCAGGTCTTCATTAGCCCCAGCTTCTCTTACCTAATTCAGCATGAGGTACTGTATGAGTCTAAATCTTTCCATGCTGGAAGACCACACTGACAGATATGTTCATGGCTGGCACACAAGAAGGGTCACAGATCTTTTATCAAGCCTTGTAGGATCTTGGACTGGGACAAAGTGATGCCTCTGAGTTCATGCAAGGGAGAGGAGAGTCTAGACATTACTACAGTTGCTCAAACAGCAGCTGCACAGAAAGGATTGTGTAATTTTGTGCTTCTGACAGGCGGGGAGCAGCCTGTGAGGATTGCTTGAGCACAGAGGGCTATACTGGCAGCACCTTGGCTTTTAGCTGATGAGGAAGAGCCTCATCGCTTTTCTTAGCAAGTGCTTATGGTGCTCTGTCTTTTCTAGCGGAGCCATGGCCAGATGTGGCATCACTTGGCAAAGAAACTGCGATGAAGCATTCTTGCCGGAAATGTTGATATGTGTTTGGTGAAAAACATTTGGTCACTGTGTGATGTATGGCAACCAGCAAGGCTGGGTGGATGTGAAGGGGTGAACAAAAGGTCTGGCAGAGGATTTTGAAAGGTCTGGCAGAGGATTATAGTCACCTGGGTTCCAGGAAAAATCCCAACATGTGAAGGATATGATGTTTAGGGTAAGTCTCTGATTTTGGAATTGTTTCTAAATATGGAATTTTCCCCAGTCAAATATGGGGGGTGTTTCTCCCAGTGCAAAGTGCATGGTGACATCCTTATAGACGAGGAAACTATGCCAGATCCATTCTCAGTGTGATGTCAGGGTCATCTCCCAGCATGAGGATCTTGGCAATTGAAAGATCTTTAATTTATGTTAGGAGAGGCCAGGCATCTGCAAGGACTTTTGGAAGTTTTGGAAGCTGAGTGTTTTTCTTCCTTTTGAATCAAACTTTAGGTTCTCCAAAATTTAAGTTGTTAGCAAATAAATAAGTGTATTTTAGCCAAACCCAATGGTACACAGGAATGTCATCAGAATGTAGTATACAGGGGCAAATTTTAGAGGAACACAGTGCATATATTTATGGACTTTTTGAGTAAAGTCCCGAAAAGCTCAGAAGCTCCTTTGAAATGCTGTACTTTCTTCTGCTAGTTAATTTGTCACTGCAGAAGTCTGTCCCTCAGGGGCTTTTCTTTTCAGAGAGATTTTTTCCATTGAATGAAACAGAGATCTCATCTCTGACAGTCACTCCAAAAACTGCATCCTAGAAAAATTATGTCTGTGAATGACTTGACCAAAGAACACCATTCCTGTGGATGTGGGTTCTTGAACCAGCCTTGAAATTTATTGCCAGGACTACACAAATTAGCTTAGCTCCAGCATTGTCAACTGTTTGGGTTTTATCATATTATCTGTTGTTCTGTTAAATGCCTATGCCCCTGGGGCTGGTAGATTATGTAAGAATCTCTGTTTTTGTTACAAAATAAAATTCAATTTCCATTTTTTTTCAGAAGAATTTAGGAATGTTACCATTAATAGTGCAGACTATGCAAGGTTAACCCCCATAACTCTCATTTTTAAGCCAACTATGATTTTTTAAAGATCTGACTCATGATTTTTGAATGCCTGAGGGACACTCCTGTATTTTCAAAAAAACAACTATTCTTCAGTTTTTCAGCTTGATATCTTATTTCCTTAGCCTGACAGAATTGCCTAATTCAGGGATTTTTTTTTTCCTCTGGATGTTTTGAACACTGTAGCTCTGTAATGCATTTCTGGCATTCCAGAAGCAAGTCCCCAGGAGCCTCTGCCATGCATCTGTTGTTGGAGGTGCCTTGATAAATGTGATACCACACATTAATATACCCAAAATCATGTTTGTCCACCAAGAAAAAGAAAAAAAAAAGGAAAAAAGAAAAAAAAAAAAAGGAAAAAAAAAAGAAAAAAAAGTCCTTTCCAGATATGGAACATCACTTTTGACATCTTTCAGTGACAACATTTTCTTCAGGATGTAAATTTCATCAGAAAACAGATATCTTTCTTTTTCCAGTGTCTGAAAGCAGACATACAACTGCTGTGAGGCACTCGTGTTTGCACTATGACTTCGTGTGCATCCATCCCCCATGCTTTTGTCACTTTACAGGTACAATTGGTTCTTGCTTTTACTGGCCCAGCATCTGGGGAGATAAAGTTATGCATTACCCAGACACATGCTCTCATCCCCCCTGAGGGGACTTCCTAAAGAAATTCATCCTGCCTTGTCTAACCCTCAACAATACCAGTGAGGGATGTTGCCTCTTGCATGACTGTGCAAGGCTGTTTCTTGCTCACAGGAGGCAAAGGAGAGAACTGAGTGGGAAGAAGACAATTCCTCCACTAAAGTGTGGCCAAATTTTTGTGGTATAACTCTGGAGAAAGAGGATAGGCAGAAGTGCTATAGGGGAGTTATATGGGATAAGCACACGGCCTGAGACAAGCATCACCACCTGGCACTGGTGACAACAGCAACCAGATCTGGGGTTGTGATTTCTACATGAAAGCTGTAGAGGGTTGCCTAGCTCAGCTGGGTGAAGAAAGGAGAGTGATGGTCATTTGGGAAAGTACTCCTGTTGGTGTGAAGAACACACTGGCAGGAATGGGGACACCAGCTCTGGGGCCATGCAAGCTGAGGAAGGGCCAAACACCAGATATCTCAAAGACATTTTGTTTGGTCTAGACTAAAATGATAAGCTCTCTTAGAAAAGGGGTCCCTGACTTTGGTTGGGTATTGTAGCTCCATATATACCGGTAGATTGCAGTCGTAAATGCTAGTGCTAGAAGCTCAAGGTGCATAATATTCAGTGGCTTACAAGCTCTTTGATGCAGTTTTGGGCTGGGTTAAAACAATTCTTAGAGGTGGCTTGCAGTTTAGAATGAGCCTTCACCAGCAGGTGGGTGGAGGGCTGACCCCCTTGAGTGGTTCAACAGCATGGATGTAGACTGGTGGGTGGTGGTTGCTGTTATAATGCCTTCTCATCCTAACCCAGGGAAAAAGAAACTGCATTTTGCCTCACACATGGTACATTATAAAAAAGCTACAGGAGCTATAGAATATTCCGTGTTGGAAGGGACCCACAGGGATCATCAAGTCCAAATTTTAAGCGAATGGACTGCAGGGGGATCAAAACCACAACTGTGTCATTATTGGCACTGTGCTCTAACCAAATAAGCAATTCAGAAACTTTTTAACAGAAACTTTATATTCAAAATACAGAATCTGGCTTCTGCCCTGATTTGGCTTTAAGTAGGAAGATACATCCACTGATGTTTGAATTTAGATTCTACACAGTCTCTGTGTCAGAAGTCTTCACAGAGACTGGATTTAAAATGTGTCCATGGGCTAAACAACTACTTTTTCAGCTGAAGGTAGGGTGTGGGAGAATGTAGTTCACAGAGCAGAGCAGTTGCACAGGGAAACTCTGATACACAGATAAGACAAAGAGCTGAATTGTCAGTGATACCAATCAAACATGAAGTTCTCAAGGAAAGACAACCTGGCACAGTTTCACTATTGCCAAGGGAATGATAACAGTTTATACCACTTGGAAATTTGTAGACATTTTGCTGAAATTCAAGTCCATCCTGCTTTTTCTGTCTTGCATCTTCAGCTATCTTGTCAACACCATTATAAATTGGGCCGCTGGTGTCAATGAAGCTGGGATTTCCAGCTCCTGCTTAGAGAGGAGTGGGTCTCCGTGCTTATCTCATGGACATCCCCCGTGTCTCTAGATGGCCGGGGAGGAGTTGTGAAGGGGAATGCAATGATCCATCCCTTGATGTAGGACTGCAGGGCACAGATGATTGCATCCCGTGGAGCTCTGTGGCCTGACTGAGCAGTATGGATGACTGTGCAGTTTGACAGGTCTAGTCTGCCACCACACAAGGATCCTACCATGGGAAAACCCCGCCTGCTCCAGACTTGCCGGCAGGCACTGCTCAGCAGCTGCAGTGCATTAAACTGGTGTTGAGCAGGGGGAAATCCAACCCTGCTGCATGCCTGTTGCAATGGTCAGAGGAGATGAATTTGGCTCAGTGAATTTTTTATTCATCCGGGTGCTCCAAATCTGCTACTGCTACTCAAAGGAAAAAGGCAAATGCTATGAAATTGTCCAAGACAAAAGCTCTCCATGGAAGCACAGGCTGGAAGAACTGATGGATTAGGTTGTAAGCTATTTTGGGGGCTGAAACTCAGTGCTGCTTGCCAAATATGATTTCTAAGACAGGATGAAACCTTGGCCACAGCTGCAAAGATGCTCAGGTATCTTACTACTCCTGGGGAACATCTACATCCCTGAGCCCATGCAGGTTTCCCTAACATGACCTCTTCTCCAGTGACACTCTTCCCACAGCCAAATCTGCCACTAAGGAAAAAGGTCCAAGGTGGAGATATGCTGAAGCAGTGACCAGAACCCCCCTCTCCATCTGGAGTGGGATGGAGAAGAGGGAGGGAGGGGAGAAAAGGCCATCACTCAGGCTAATGTCCCTCTCTAGCTGCCATCTGGGGCCAGAATGTCAGGGAAGGTGTATGTAGGAGAAGTCACTGCCACTCAGCAACAGTAGCTAGGACCCTTAGAAAGGGCTCTAAACCTACCTTCTGAGTCTTAGCCTCCTACAGAGTTACCCAAAGTGACTTCTGCCCGGTGTGATTTTCAAGTGAACGTGTTTTGTTGTAGTTAGCCATAAGACAATTTCAATTTAGGTGCAAACCCTTGATCCCCACCTGTATTATCTCCCAACCAGCTATATGGCTGATGCACGATTCATTAATTACTCACTAAATGTAAATGGCAGAAGCACATCCTGCACACCTGGGCTGTAGTGGTAGGCCCACAAACTCTGCACATTCCCCTCACTTCAAACACATTTAATGATGCTATGTTGATTACAGGCAGGGACAGGACCCTCAGGTCAAGTCCAATGAAGTTAAAGGACTAATGTTGTGGATATGCCACCATTTTGGATTAGGTTTTCTATTTCCTTATTCTTTCTCAATATTAAACAAACCTAAGGAAGATTACTGGGCAGTGCTAATAAATATAGGACAGAAAAGCATAACATCTCATTCATTATCATAAATGCCACCTGCTATGCAGAAATTTCTAAAGGTTCTTCTCCCCTTCGAGCTTTCTTCCCTAGGCTCATAGGGCATGTGCAAATTCCCATAACCTATCTCTTTTTTTTAGCATCTTATGGGCTCCTCAACACCCTCCTCTCATCCTGTGTGCCTCAGATTCCTTTTTTTTATCCTGGGCTGTTAAATCTGCATAAGGACACAGAACCCCACGGTGGTTCCTGCAGAAAGTACTGTCCTGGCAGCAGTCCCCCTGCAAAAGCCTATTGTCCATGAGGAGCCATGTGTTGCTAAGGATGTTTCCTTGAGTCTTCTGTCTTTATTATCCTCCCATTTCCTCCCTCATGTCACCTGCATATCACTTTCGCAGTGTTTGCTCTTAAACGTGCTGAATGTGTTGGATGCATCTTTGGGCCATGATCTGCCATTTGATTCGGGGGACGTACTCACATACTGCTGTGCTCCCAAATAATACACAGTAAATGTTCAAATAGCTGCCAATGTGACTGCTGTAGCAGGTAGATATTGAGACGATCCAAAACACATAGCCAAGAATGCCTCATTGAGTGAAGTTCACTCTGGGACCCGATCTCTGCTGTGCAAGCCTCTCTCTGACTGGGATGTCACCAAGGATTATGGCTTCAAATGAGCAGCAGGTGAACTCTAAGTAAAAAAGATCACAGGCAACATTCTGCTCTCAGTTACACTCCATTGACGTCAATGAGGTTGCCTGGGGTGAGCTCAGAGCAGAATTTATTTTCTCATTTTCAATAAGTATAGCCAAAGCCCCCCAAAATGACTTTCAGCATATAGCACAGTGCCTAAAAATGCCTCAACTACACATGCTGTAAAGTTATTCTTCCTATCAGAGCAACAGGAAAAAGCTATCTTGTCTGGAAAGCGAGGGTGGAGCTGTTTCACATGTTGCTGCACGCTGCCCACATTCAGTGAAATGAAAGAGGATAGGATGCCCCTGGGACCTGTGTGTTGCACACCTCCTGCAGCCACTCGTGGCAGCCTGCCAGCAGCTGGCAGGATGCAGCAGCTCCATTTCAGGTGTCCTGTTCCAGTGGCAGACAAGCTACTGCATGGGTGCAGGTACTTCTGAAACCTGAGGAGTGAGGAGTGCTTCCTTATATCACACCCATGTTGTAACACCTCTTGGATCCCAGTTGGCTGCAGAGAGATGCTGTGAGTTTCAGAGGTGTTATAGTGATGGAAGGAAAAGGTATTTACAGGCCTATGGTGCTATGGTCACTCAGGACAGTACATTTTTACACTGTGTACAGGATCACAATCTTTCACTTGAAGTCAGCTGCGTTAGAGGTTGTAAGCTGGTTGTTTGCTTTTAGCATGTCTATAAGCTCCCACTGCTTGCCTTTTGCCCCTCCAAAATCTAAAACAGCTATCAAGAGCAGCAAAGAATGACAGACAAAACTGGAATATTGAAAATTTATCGATATGACCCATGAGATATCATATATGTTTATTTCATTGTGCTTCTCTTCAGTTAGCCTTGATTGTTTTGAAGAAGTGTTGACAACAACTAAAATATTACTCACAGGGCTTCTGATATGAAATAGATTTTATTTTGTAGTGACCGTATTTATGCAATAACTGCCAGTATTACTATCAGATCAAGCTGAGGTTTTATTAATTTCTTGGTGAGAATGGGATATTACAAGGTGCAGTACTGTGGCATCAAAATCAATGGGATATATTAAATCCCTAATGTATTCCTGTTATGAAACACCTCCTTATTTCTGCAAAAAGGGATTCTGTAGGCATATGTTCTCCTTCCAGGCTCCCACAGCCTGGTAATCCACACTGAATGCCTCCTTTCCCAGTTCCCTGGGGGGGTCAGTAAGAGCTCTGCTATCACTTTATCTAAATGTAGGTCTTGTTTCTTGCTTGCTGGTTTGTGGTACCATGTGATGGAGAGCAGTTTTTGTGTGTCATTTGACATCCTGGTCCCCAGATGTTACTATTCCAATGGTGAGCACAGGATAAAAGACTGAGCAGTCTTTAAAAAAAAACAGCAGCTGAGGAAGAGGGATTGTACATTTTTGGTGACAACCCTTTTTGGGGAGACAGGGCTGTCCTACTCCAGCTCAGCACCATGACAGCATTATCCTCTGAGATGAGAGGGTTATCAAGGGTGGGGTCTTTCCTTGTGTTGTGATGTGGGGCTGAATAACATTGGCAGCAACTGAAACAGGAGGCAGATCTCCTGGCAGAGGAATTAGCTTTACATATTATGAAATAACTGCATTTAGCTCACCCTCTGTGCTATATATACCATGCACATGCTAGGTGCATGATAAGGGTTATTTTTCTTTCTTTACAGTGTTTACATTATTTCACTGTGCTTATTACATCTCATAACCCAACACAATTTTGCCCCACCACAAAACATAGTATGGCATCTTAGATTGTCCTTAGTCAGTACCATCAGGTCCTGTGAGCTGAAAAATTACAGGGAAGTTTATAGCAAGATGATAGCAAGAAATTAATGCAAATTTTGGAGACAAAATCTCAGGAGAATAAAAGAGGATTATTTTAGATTCAGGCATCAGAGCTTAGTAAGTGTTGAAATATTAGTGGGAGACCAGAGATTGGCCCAGATGGTTGAGGGTAGAGGCCAAGCCAAGTGTGTCTTAAACTCTCAAACTTAAACACTAAGTGGTGTTTTGGGAAGGGTCTGTGTTTATTAAAGGATTTTAGAGAAAAGCCTTTCTTTCATCTTGACAATTAAAAAATCAAAACGCCAAACAAAAAAGCCACAAGTGCAGTACAGCTCATTCCTTTTCATGTTACTCTGAGTACAGCATTTGGAGTTCTGACACAAGCAACAATACTTTACTGGCCTCATGTGTGTTGGAAGTTGGGTTGAATCCCTTGGATCCCTTGGAGCTGGTGATTACATGAGCTGCTTCCACTCAGGATCACTGTAAGAAGTGATTTGCAGCGTGTAATAAAAGAACTAAAATGATGTTTATCTCCTCCCCTAATGTTGGCATGCATTGTCAAAAATGCTTTGTCCATGCCAGAAACTCATGAACTTGTGCTGCCTGTAGGTACTGCTGGCAAAGTAGATAGGGTGGAGTGGGAGGACTGGTATGACCATAACCCTATGACTATGTGACCTTGATTCATTTCTCCACAGAAAGACACATGTGCAGCCCCAAAATGGGTTTCACTGTTGAATGCTTTGTGTGGATGCCTCTATTTAAGAGGCCAGCAGCTGTGAGGCAGGAAGCAGCAAGCATGCATCAGGTACCAGGTTAGGGCACTCAGGGACATGTGTATGCATCCACTTGAAGAGAAGACCACACAGTGCACTCTTTTCATCTCTCTGCTGGCTGGAAGAGGGGCCTGGAGCCGTGACATGGCAGCTTGGGGTTTGAAAATCACTTGTTTTCTCTGTCTGTACACATCTGCTATATTGGCAGGTTAGGGCATGCTCATTTTCTGGTTTGCCTTCAGCAAGGCACAAACAATCTAGGAGGTTATTGGAAAGTATTGATGATAACTTTCTCATAGAAGAGGTGGAGAAGCCAATGACAAAGGGTGTGGTGTTGCCCCTCATACCAACAATAAATCTTTGAAATGTTGTGGTGACCAGGAGAGGTGCCTGAGAGCTGGAAGAAAGCAAATGTCACCCAGTCAAAGGGCAAGAAGGAGGGATCTACAGGCCAGTCAACCTCACCTCAGTCTGAGGTCAGGCAAGTCAATCACAACTCAGGCTGGGTTAGTACCGGCTTGGATTATTTCAGTGTGAATCACCAGATGCTTGGGTGATAAGAGCCACTGCCAAAGCAATTACATTAAGTCTCTCTGAAGGATGATTTTGTTCTCTGTCTGGACAGTTTCTGCTGGAAATACCTGTCCTAGCATGTCTACCTGCATGAACATCTAGGACTACCCAGGGAGAAGACATCCCAGAGGGTGATGTGGGAGAATAGGCAGTTTTCAAATAATTCAGTGGTTGAATTATGTCACATTAGCATGAAAAACTGTCAGCTTCCAGCAGAATACTTGGAAGGAAGGAGGTGTTCAGAGGTGTGCAGAAAAAGGTCTATCATGGTTTTGTCCTGCAAACAGTTTCCACTCATCATAGTGGTGAAATGCCAAGCAATTCATTGACTGCAAGACAATTACCTCTTCTGCCAACTCTAACAAATTACTTCTTTCTTTGTATTTATGCATTTATTTCAAAATACTGTGTTTGTCACTTCACAAACAGTTTGCAGTGGGAAGAAATGGTAGCTTCACACCTTGTCTTGTGTACAGAACTTCATGAACTGACTTTGGAGTGCTTTAAGTGCAGAGAGATAAGCAGACATCTGTGGGAACAAAACTTCGCCCACAATGTCTGAAAGCTGGGGACTGGACTTCTCATTATTGTGTAGGCTGCTTGGACCTCATCTCAGCAGAAGCCCTGGGGCATGGCTGTAAGTGGCAACAGATGTAAATACAATTATCTGTAAACTGCATGCATCTCAGCTTTGTTAGGAAGAAACCTAAACACAACAGCCAACAAGCAGCAAACTCATAACCCCAGGAGTAAAAATTAAAGACACATCTTATTTTTCATAGGGTAAGCCTGGAAAATACTTGGAATTAAAGAAGGTTTGGTGTCACCAGCGTTTGATTTTCACTGATTTCAGTGTGTATAGAAACATCTCTCCATGACAGGCACAGATGACCACCAGCTTCCCATGTGTATTGTATATTAGTTGTGTGGCATACGTAGCTGGAGCTTGTGCACCTTTGCTCATGTATCCTCTCTACTCTCATTTGCTGTGCAAATTTAGATCTTTTTGGTTTAGAATAGTGGAGCTGATTATGATCCTTAATAAAAATACATGAAGTAGAGGAAATGAGAGATTAAAAGTACTTTGGTAATCCCCAAAATGCAAATGCATTATTAGCATGTAACAGCCATTGCTGGTAGTGTCACTTCTAAATGTTGTAGTTTGCAAATAAAAAGGAAATATTAATTTCTGCACTCATATGGATGGTGTAGCTTCAAAGCCCTAGTAACACATTCCAAGCAGAAATCCAGCAATGGAAAGGTCTTTGGTCAAGTCCCTCCATGAACAGAAATTTGCCATAAAGGCTTAGTCACATTTCTACGAAGTAGTTTAATTGAATGTCTGGACTTAAACAAAAGAAATAGTTGTAAGCTCAGCCATGAACCAGTATTTCTGTGTTCCCTGGTAGGATTGTTGTTGTTTCATCGTCATCTTCTTATTTTGCTTTGTTGTTATTGCTAGCTCCAGAATTTTTGGAATATAACATCTTTTGTGAGTGTTTCTGCCTTTATTCATCTTCAGAGGAACACTTGTATAGAGATTCTTGTACCTAATCAACAATGGCATGTCCTCAAAGTAACATTGCCTTTTTAAAGCCGTGCCAAACTATGAGGACTCACACATTTGCAGCACTTGTAAGCTTTAGTCCATTTGCTCCTCAGAAGAAGTGCTGCAGAATGACACTGATTGAAGAAAAAACTGTTAAGAAGCAGTTTAAGTCAAGTTTCAGCAAATAAAGGAAATTCCAGAAATCGCAAAGTACCTTTTACTGTGACATGTTATGACTGTACACTGGCTTTCCTCAAACCATGTAGTTTAGTTCAGAGCTCTTGTCCACTCTGCTGATAAAATGATGAAAAGTACCCGGAGTCATGTTCCAAGAGGATCATCATCAATTAGTTTCTTCCTGGACTGAATATTCATTTTTTTCCCTGCTCATGCAGATATTGCCCCGCATCAGCTTTTCCATGCTGGTAAGCCTTTTTACTCTTCATACAAAAATTTATGTTGGAAAAACAGGCAGTCCAAATGACTTGACCGTTTTGGAAAATATAACGTAGGCCTTTGCAGTAGGATGGGGCAAGACAGAGTGAGTCAGGAGATCTTGATTCTGGTGTTTCATTAAGTCTTCCTAGAAAATGAGTGTTGATTGTCTGTCTTTCATCTTAGGCAGAGACCTGCTGGTTAACAAGATTTCTCTGGAGACTGAACCCCACTGTCTTACTTCCCTACGGAAAGACACTTTTAACCACCAATGCCAACCTCTTCTACTCCAGCAAATGCATCTGTTAAGAAAAGAAATACTATCAGCAAGGCAACAGGTGGCATATTACAGCCAATCTTGAAAGGTTATAATACAAGGGAGTGTGTATGAGCGAGAGGAAAAAAACTGGAAAAGAAGGGGACGAAGATGAAGGAAAGAGCAATGGCAAGCATTTTTTCCTACTACTGCACTTACAGTGTGCTGGAATAAAGGTCTGGTGACTTTGCAACACTGGGGTAGGGTACTGCCCTGGCAATACATTTTGCCTATTGTACTGTTCTCTGTTTGCTTAGAAGGAATTCAGAAGGGATTTGCTTTCTCTTGTTTCATGAGCCCCACGCTTTCACACTGACCAAAGTAGATATGCGCCAGCTGGCCATGTCCATCACCACCACTGGGTGGGAGAATTCCTGATTATACTTAGATCTCTCAGACCCCACTCTGTCACTCGCAGAGAAGCTCTGCTTGCACACCGCTTCCGAAATGCAGCTGGGAGGTCCGTGAGCCGTGCCTGAAGGAGCTGGATGCCTTCTGGATCAAACATGAATGACCTGCTGAAGGTGCCCCTGGTGCACGTCCTCACCCTGGCAGCCCTCAGCTTGGCCGAGACACTGCTGAAAGGTTTGCTTGGAGGGGCTTTTTACCTGCTCTTCTGCCATTTGTTGAAGGAGGCTTTTCAGTGGGGAAGGTATCTCTGGTAATGGTGGGGTGGGTGGTACTGTAGCTTTCCAAATAAATACAAAAATGGTCTGCTTTCAATGGTCACTTCTCTGCTTGTAGAGGTATAAATAGAAGTGAAAATATTGTAATATTTGTGTTTGGAATTGAAGGTCCTTTGTCTGTGAAGAGCACATAGTCTATTGTAATAGGTAAGGGAAACCTTTGGATTCAGCCTGGGCGGAATATATATCTTTCTCATGTGAAAGGAAGCTCAGAAGTGTTAATGGCTGGTAGCACCAGTTGCTGCAGAGCCCAAGATTTGTTGTGTTCAGCACACCTGCATAGGTTTGTAAGTATATAAAGCTTCAAAAGAAATGAATCTCTATGATGTCTTTACAAAGAATAGGTAGGAAGTACAAATAGCTAACAAAACTGTTAGTTATAGCATATAACATAGAAGTTATCATACCTCCTTCCTATCTTGTGTGCACACATGCACATGGGTTTATGCAGGCATCCTTTCAGCCAACAAAAGAATTGGTAAAAAAAATCTGTTTGGAAATGTCTCTGAGGTACAAAATGCAACTGGGGTACCATTCTGGATGTCCTATTTGGTAAACGTGCAGACAACAATTTTTGCTGAACGGTGATGGTTTAGTACAATTCAACGCTTATGAGAAACTTTGCAGTTTCAGGAAAATAAAATGAAATCTTAAGGAGAATGCCAGTATTCACATGTTAGGCCAACATTTCTGATCTTACAGGGCTAAGCTTTCACAATTGTTAGTCAGGTTATTTCCAAAATAAAAAAAGAAATAATGTATTTTCTTTATAAAAACGTTTTGAAATAAAAACGTTAGTATTTTCCTAAGGCACTAAAGTAAATTTGTGAACTCTACATTTTTTGAATGTTGTAGTAAGACAAGTGGTATTGGAAAGGCAAGATAAACAAAGAGGACAGGGATAGATTAGATTTTTTTTCTGGTGCCACAATGCAGTGAACAGATACATTCCCTTTCCTAGGACATCACAGCTGAGCTGCTTTTTACCGTAGAAACTGCAGCTTCTCCAGGTGTCTGCAGTGTTGTGGAGGGACTGGTTCTGTTTTCTGCATTGTTTTGTTTGCCTGGTTGGTCTAGTTTCCAAACTGTGAACCCAAATCCAAAGCCAAGACATTTGGAAGCTTCTGGTGGGCTGGGGATAGAAGGGGATTTGGCTTTCTCATGGTCCCGTGACCAGCCTTGGGTCATTTTTCTATCTCGGGAAACTACAGCTGACATCCAGAAAAATGGCACCTGTGTGGCTTTACACATATATAAATTAATTTATTTTCAATTTATTTAAAGACACAAGGTACCCTAAAAATACCAGAATGCTCCAGTTTATGCACATGGAAAGGCTCCATTTCTGTGTGATGATAGATATGTCTGTACATTGTTCAGATTTTATTTTCCTATGTTAAAATTTGGTAATGCACACATCATAAGTTTAGAGTGCTTTCTGCAGAAAACACAGACTGACACCAGTGCCCAAACTGTTTGGATGGCTTTTAGATGTAAGTACCATCTCAGCCATTTTGGGACTCTGTCGCTGCTTCACAAAATGACGGCATGTTCCACTGTCCACTGTCCTTCCTTGGGTTAAATATCACAAAGGTGAAAAAAGCATATGAGAAAATTATATATCCCTGTTGCTGGTATGGTTGCTCTCTGAGGATGCAGAATTTGGGAAGGCAGATTTAAAACAATTTCTTCTCCTGTTACTGTAGTCCTGTCAGTTTGGACACTATTTTCTTGCAAGTATGGGCCTGATTCTGCCCAAAAAGCTGTAGGCTCACTTTCGAAATGTACCAGGTCAGACCATGTCTATGCAATATTCTGTCATCTATTAAATAAAAAACACACTCTAAAAGTATGTAACTGTTTCTAGAGAATTTACTTAATATAGAAATCTGATAGGTCTTGTTTGTCCAAAGAACAAAATACTGTCATAATGCATATAAGCTCTTGGTACAAATGTAGCTTTGTTATTTGTCAGGACGGCTGTGTTTATGATTACAACAGTTATAAAACTGGTTGTTTTGAATTATTGTTATTGTAAAAATTTACATTTCTCAGGGTTAGAAAAGCAGCCTTCCACAGATCGAGGAATGTGGACAACAGCAACAAAAACATACTGTACAAAATTAGATTGCAAAACTCTGGGGTTAATGCCATTAAACCCCAATAAACTCTGTCATGAAATAGCAATGTCTCTTTTGTCATAGACAGGATAACCATCACTGCGGGTTATTCTCCTAAGACAAGCTTCAGTAGTAGCAAAATGAAGACTTTATAGAAATCTTCCATTTGGTTTCACTGGCATGGGATTCATCTGGGTAGCAACAGAGATGATTATTTCTGTTCAGTGTGACCCAAAATGACCTACTAAAGCGATGCATGATACAATTTGAAGGATCAATTTAAGTATCACATTTTAAACAGTGAATTCATCGCAGACTTGTTCTAATTGAAGTTTCATCCATATGATCTTTAAAGCTGTCTTAGATGTAGTTTTGAGATTTATGTAAGTATAGTCATTATTGTTAATCGATGATACAATCTGAAGTAATATAATCTAGAAATATTGTTGAGGCAGATTCATTCTAATGAAATGTCAAAAGCGTTTAGAACTTTACATAAATGTGATAGTGGAAGCTGATCCTTTCTTCCTCTAGTTTCGTTCCGACTGAGCTCCAAAGACATTCTAATTTTGATTTCCATGTAAATTGAAAAAGGATTAAGGTATTGACTTTCTATTATTCAGTACTTAAATCTGAATGTCTTCTCTTTTGCCCATTCCTTAGGGAGGGAAGGGTAAAATGGATATAGTTTATTTTTTTCCTGAATTTGAATCTCATTGTACTAAGGAAGGCAAATAAATACACAGCAGCTGGGATTTTCTGTGAAAAAATAATGGGTCAGATACTGCTATACTCAATGAGGAACAGGAAGACTCCAGAATCCATGATACATTTTCAAGGTAGTGTTTCAATAACATGGTAAAAACCAGTTTATCTCGGCACAGTTGTCAGTGAAAGCAAATAAGGATGCGTGTCTCTTGCAGCCATTGATCAAAACATTCAAGTATTTTTGGAGGAAGTGGCTGCAATGAATACCATGAGCAGGGAAAGAGAGAGGTTAGTCTTATGCTTTGATCCCTTCCAGCTGTGCTTCAAGTCTTTCACCAGAGTGATGGCAAATGTTTCTAAAGATGCATTCAAGTAATGTATGACAACAGATCTGTGATAACAAGCATTAGACATAGCTGTTCAACTTCTAACCCTCCCAGTACTTGGTTAGAAACTGTGAGAAAAAGAATGTATCCTAGTCATGAGACAAATCTTAATGACCTGAGTGATCTTTGTGAGCCTGGCTTAGAAAAATATAGTGGTAGATAATAAGTTTGGTGTTTGTATATAATAGGTGGTGGGGTTTTATTTTGGGTTTGGGTTTTTGTTTGTTTGTTGTTTTTAAAAGATAAATAGTTGACTGAATAAATCCTGTAATAATGACAAACCCACCCAAATCTCATGCACTAATGAGGTGGCACTCTTCCCCCTCCTGGGGCAGGCCAGCTTGTCTTCAATTTGTGTGCTGCCTCTTGCACTTCCAGCCTGTGCAATGTCACCCTTGTAGCAGTGGGACAGCCTCACCTGTGGCTTTGCAGTATACTCATCTATGGCTGTGATCTCGAGGAAGAGGTGGGTCAGAAACTAAGCTTGTTGGAGTTTGGTTTGCTCTGTTTTGCACCTTATGCAGAGACCTCAAGGGAAAATGCCACTGAGTGACCCTGCAAAGACCCAGCTCCCTCCACCAAAGGTGTTTGACAGGCTATGTAACTCTCTTCAGTAGGCACTAGAAGGTGTTCTCATTTTCTCTTCTTCATGCAGCTCCCTTGATCAGCACACCTCTGGAAACAGTGGATGCCCTGGTAGAAGATGTTGCCAAGTTTGTCTGTGTAGTGGAGTCATATCCTGAGCCGGAGATTACGTGGACACGCAACAGCATTCCCATCAGGTAGGGAGCAGCCTCACCTTCTGCCAAAATTGGCGGTGCTTTCTTTCATGATACAGGAGATATCTGGAAATAAAAAAATGGGTCTGTGGCAGGAAAGAGAATGAGTGGCTGTAATTATGTAGGATTCTGTATTTCTGAGGGAGTGCTAAGAGCACTCGGGGGTTGCTCTTTCACCTTCACACACTTGAGCTTGCAGAGTTACTTTCTGCTGCAAGCTATTCAAGGAGTTTTCTCTCCAGCTTCAGACAAATCAATCTGCTCTCTTCCTCAGTTTATGCATTTATGAAGAAGGAGAACACTGTATAATATTTAAAAGCAGCTTAGCAGGGCTTGTTGTCTGTTTCTAGGTGCTTGGAAACTTTGCATGGAAGGAGTTGTGCTGGGCCATTCTTGTTTGCTTCTAGTTCTGGATTTGGAAATTGTCCTCTCATTGTTATGTACTGTCAGACATTAGCCACAAGGCATAATGATGTCAACAAAGAAGGCAGCCTTCTGGAAGTGTGGACATGTGTTAAGGAAGTTGCTACCATTGCTTTTGTTCTTCTGCTGTAGACAGGTTTCTACAAAGTAAACTGTACTTGATCTTCTAGTTCTGAAATCACATTACATCTGCCACATCTATCTTTGGATCAGTTTCTCATTCTGCATGGCTGTAAGTGGTTTCCTCATGAGGGAAATGCAGCACAACCTCTGTGTAACATAGTCAGTTTCAGTCCTCCACAGGAGATGTCCATGTTGGGCGTATAGTCACCTGAAGCATGGTTCTCACTACTGTGGTCAAACATACAAAAAGCCTTCGAACCACTGGCATAGGAGGCTTCAAATAAGTCAGCAGCAGAAGGAGATGCCTGGAAAACTGCTTTAAAGTAGGACAAAGCAGAGAGTTATAAACAAAAATAAACATCTTCAGAAAGATTGTTTTTTTTATTGTCTGCAATCTCAGCAAAATTTGGCCCTAATCTTCTGACCCTGGTTTTGCTCCAGCATGCAGGTCTGAACTTCCATGGATATAATTTCCAAATCACATCACCTTTCTCCTAATTCCTTCCTCATCAGTGACACCATGGCTGAAAATTAAAGCAGGGAGAGAAACCCATCCATGAAGGACTGTGTCTCTCCCTCCTCATGTCTTTAAAATGATTGTTCTCCATGTGTTCTCAGATAATTTGAAATCCAGATCATTTACCACCTCAATCTCCTCTTCAGAAGCCCAACACATCTTTCTTAAAGCCATTCCACTCTCTCTCTGAGACACAGTGCTTTGACCAAAATGGAAAATAAAGATAAAAACACCTCTTCTGGTAAGGTCATAGAGCTCAGTTACTTCGTTCCTTTACTGGGACTTCTGAAGCAACATTAATACAGCAGTTGTTTCACTTTCACAAAGCATTAATGTTCAGTACTGCTGGACACAAAAGCTCAGACCAAAGACAGAAGAAAAGGTAAGCTGCATATCTTTGTTACTTTCTAAAAACTCAGGTGAAAGTATTTGCACAATGGAAAAACATCAGTTTAGAAGACCCTTTTTCTGAAAAAAACCCATATAAATATATTTCTGTTCCTCTGTGTCTGTGCGTGTATTAAACTTCAAAGGCCTAGTTACTGAAAGCAATTAATGTCAGTTTTATTTCCAAAATTTTCTTCTCTTGCCAAGATCCTAGCATCCTGGACAGAGAGCAAGATTAACCTTCAAAAAAAACCAGTATGTAAACTTTCAGCTTCAATGGCAATAGAGCCAGGGCAAAGAATACAGCACTAGTCTTCTGGATGTGTCCTTCCTTTTGACATCAAAACCTGTGCAAGTAAGCCAGCCCTGTGCTGAGTTATATAGTTACCTGTCCCATCTTCCAGAATAGGGCTGCCTACAATATGTCTTCCTTAGAACAAGAAAGGGGGCAGAGTCAGCATGTCTTTTACACTACAGATGACTTTATGGCGCTCTTTCTTCTCACGTTGGAAAAGAGGAGGGAGATGCAATAGTGCATGGTGAAATGTTTTTCAAAGGAAATACATGCCTAAAACATCATAAATGGTATATTCATCTTAGTCAATGACTGTTGTACAGTTTTTAATGATAAAACACAAAACCTGACATATGGATTGGTCAGATATTTGACTGCTTGGGACAAAATTCTCAGGTCAGAACCCTTTTGCCATTGTTCATAAGAATCAAAGTCCAATTGCATGAAGGTGTTTCCTAAAAGCATTAACAAAGGTGTGAAAATAAAACACAAAGAAATTTACTATTGTAGTGTCTACTTATACTATTTATTTATATTTATTATAGGTTTGCAGTTTTGCAAAATCAATAGCTCAGCCTTCTGATTTCTCACCATCCTTCTTTCTGCTTTCCACAGCTCTCACACTTCAATACACACATCTCCCTTACTCACATACCACACTTCTCTCATCATGCTTACTATGAAATCGGTCTTTGCTCCACATACTTGGTTACAATATCCTGTATTTTTGTTGCTTCAGCTTCAGGGCTTTTTTCAGTTTCCTGAAATTGTCAGGTTAAACCCTGCTACTTTAAACTGCAGCTACCCTTGAATCCTCTAACCTTCAGATGGCTTCAGCACATTTGTTTGCTTGTTGGATTCTTTTTCCCCCCAAAATAAATAGACAAAACCACTCCAGGATATAGACAAAGAAGTTAATGGTTTTTGGTTTGTGCCCTTTTTCCCAACTGTAAAAATATTTCTATAATTTTGTCTGTTTGATAATAAATAAATAAATAAATAAATAACAATAAAAAAAGAACAAAAAAACCCAAAACAACAACAACAAAACCAAAAACAAACAAACAAACAAACAATAAAACCCTTGTGGGTTTTGGGTTTTTTGGCATTTTTGTTTTTGTTTGTTTTGCTTTTCCTGAACAAGATTTCTTTAAACAATTTCAGCCAACTCTAGTTCCTATATAAGCATCTTTCAATTTTATTGAGCAATTATGCCTGGACCTGTCTGAAAAAGATTATTAGTGCCCATGCCTGTCCTTGGCAAGTCAAAACCCCAGACGTGATACCTGCTTACTTTACCACTGTCCGGGTGGAGGAAGAATTGCCACGGCACTAGTGACGGTCACTGACTGCATGGCCTAGTGAGAACCTGAATCTTAAAGCTGTACTCAGCACCTTCCATTCTGCTTATGGGTTGAAAACCAAAGATAATGCTTACTGCCATTTGTAGTGACATCAGCAGTCAGCATATCCGAATGCGATTCCCTTTCTCCGTCCCTGGCTGTCCCTGACAATCTGTGCTGTGCCTGCAGGCTGTTTGACACACGGTACAGCATCCAGAGGAACGGGCAGCTCCTGACCATCCTGAGCGTGGAGGACAGCGATGATGGGGTGTACTGCTGCACAGCAGACAACGGCGTTGGGGCGCCTGCGCAGAGCTGTGGGGCTCTCCAGGTGAAAATGCGTAAGTGGCCCTGCAATTTCTTGCCGACACCCCATGAGTGTTTAATTGAAAGCCTGAGCAGTCTCCCATGTATGGTGCCTGGTGATCCACATTCAGGGCAGATTCATCTTCTTGTGAAGTTCTTTGACTCAGAGACACGGCATATGGGATCATAACTTCATGCAGTTTTTATTATTTACTTTGAATAACACACACTTTTTCTAAGATCAGAAGACAAAACGTGATGCTTTGAAGAATATTCTTTGTGCAAAACCCTGTAAAAGAGCCACAGTTTGACAGATTGGACCTCTGTGGCAATACTGCATAGATTCCTGGTGAATTTTAGATGCAAAATTTCACCAATAGATTTCTTCCTGAAGATGGCACAATCAACTGAATTATGTTCAGGTGTACTCAATAGCAGTGTTGAATGGTCTAGAGCACCATGCTATAAATCTCATCATCCCACATGGGAGGCAAAAGATTTGTTCTTGCAGAGAGCTACATATGTGTCAAACTCAGTAAAGCTGGACACACATGACTAGAGTTATTTATACAAACACCTTAAAGAGCAGCAGAGGTATATTCTGGCTAAAGCATCTCTTTGTAGGAAAGGATTTGTCTGTGCTAATGAGATAACACTCAAGGTCTGGTAATTCTGGAACTCCATATCATCCTAGTCACTTGCAGGTGGTGGCCAGGAGGTGATGCTCGCTGAAGCTTCCTTTTCTGCTGGTTCATTATAATACAAGAATCTCAAAATGTCACATCTCTCAAAATACTGAGATGACTGTCTTTTAAACTCCCAGCTCAGACTAAGACAGGCCATGTTCTCTCTGTAAAATGAATTAACATTCATCCTTCATTAACTTTAAGGGAGTTTGATGGCTTTTTCTTTAAGGCTTGATTGTCCTTTTCACTAGCATAGTTATTAATCCTTCAGTTAAGGATAATTATTGCATTTATATGCCCTTCTTGTTGAGCTAGAGGCAAGCCTGGGTTAAAGCTCTTTCAAAATCAATTCAGTCCAAATCTGAGCTTTGAGACAAGACATGTTTATGCAGTGAAGAATGTCTGAACCTGGAATGCTCACATTCTTCAGTACTGGAAATACTCTTATATGAATTTGGATTTTAGCCCAGGCCCTAATTCAAATGACAGTCAAACTCAGGAAAACAAATAACCACACAAGCTAGCTACTTTTGCATCCATAAACTGAAACTGAATGCTGTACTGAAGAAACACCTTTCTTACCAAAGCACTTTGTAACCATGAAAGACTGCTCTATCTTTCATCAATATGAAGAAAAAACAGCTGATTTTTAAATGTAATTTCCGAATTTGTCTATTTCTAGTATCTCTTTGCTTCATTTCAACATTATTTTTGGCTTTTAAAATTTTAGGACCCAAAATAACCCGTCCACCTATAAACGTAGAAATAATAGAAGGGTTAAAGGCTGTTCTTCCATGCACTACAATGGGGAATCCAAAACCCTCTGTTTCATGGATCAAAGGAGAAACAGTTGTAAAGGTGAGTAGAGAATGGTTTTAAGTAATGCAAACTATCTGCTAAAGGTACAGTGTTATATATTAGTGTTAGTTATAGTATTTGTAAATTCTAGTAGCTAGAAAGGAAGCATTTGGAAAATCCAGGGCTCATCTCATAAAAATTTTCATCTGCAATAATTCTACATACAAACCCAATGTTCTCTGTGTATCTACATTTTATGTGATATATGCCATATATATATGTGATATACCACTAAGTATGGCCACTGAGGAAAAGCTGAGGAAACACTGAGGAAAGCACTTGTGAGTGTTCTCTTAAATAAGAAATATTTTGAAGCTATAATTCACTGATATGCAAAAACAGAAATGGGTGAGTATGTTGTAACAGTGCTGAGCAGGAAGATCTGGCCCAAAATCCTTGAGTTGTAGGACAACATGTATATTGTTCATGCATGTAAGCCCAAACTTTATAAACAGATTTTTGATGCTGTTTGTGTGCAGCCTGCATGTAGAGTCCTCACTTCAGTTGCTCCTTCCTCCTGCAGGAGACTGCTCGTATTGCTGTCCTTGATTCTGGGAATTTAAGGATACACAATGTTCAGAGAGAAGATGCAGGACAGTATCGTTGTGTAGCCAAGAACAGTTTGGGCACAGCCTATTCAAAACCTGCAACTGTGGTTGTGGAAGGTGAGTAACTTTTGAACCAGGCTCAAGCTCCTTGTGCCAGCCCCTCATGCATGCCCAATTAACTTGAACTAACCTGAAGTACTGTGTTGATATTTTCAAAACCACCCTAGAGAGTGATAAAAATAGGGAAGGAAGGAGAAGGAGAAGGAGAAGGAGAAGGAGAAGGAGAAGGAGAAGGAGAAGGAGAAGGAGAAGGAGAAGGAGAAGGAGAAGGAGAAGGAGAAGGAGAAGGAGAAGGAGAAGGAGAAGGAGAAGGAGAAGGAGAAGGAGAAGGAGAAGGAGAAGGAGAAGAGATCGGANGGAGAAGGAGAAGGAGAAGGAGAAGGAGAAGGAGAAGGAGAAGGAGAAGGAAGTAGAGATTTTGCCTTTGTGGGCTTGAATGTTTTCTGTTCACTAAATGAACACCAGGTTCATTTTTCAGTTTCTGATTCTTATGTACTCTTTGTCCAATTCTTATGTACAGAAGGTATTTGCTTTGTTGTGTGAACCAGCACCAGTTTCAAAGTGCTGAGAACAGTAGACAGGGGCACCCAAATGTTGGCAAAAAGCCATTCTGTCTTCCTGAATCCTATAAGAGAATTCGGTTTGGACAAGGGCTTGTGGAATGAGTGGGGGAATGACTGATTTAGCAGATGAATTAATTTTTTGTTTTTGATTCAGGATGACTGTAATGCAGAACATAGAGGAGAGTCTTCACTTGCTTAGTAAGCTTCAAAATACTATTGTAGGTTACATTTGTCCTGAACTATCAGAGGTTACTTAGTGTGCAATCCCATTTCTAGGAGGAACATAGACTTTCTTCAGAGAGCAGTATCAGATATATTAGATCCAACTACATATTACTGTAGGTCTGCTATTTTCCTAAAAAATGCATTAATTTTTCAGGGTTTTTTTGTCCCTTTTTAATATTTACACATACAGATTGTGCATGCTAGAAGTTCCCTAAATAGCTTTAAAACAGGAAGGCAGCTATTCTCAAACTAGATTTGGAGCTGTACTTCTCCCAGATTAAAAGTGATGAAGCAAACTGAAAACAGTTGGATCACGGTGTGAACATCTTGGGGCCATCTTGGGTTTTAGTTTGGCCCCTGTCACTGAGACAATGGGCAACGGCTTGACAAGAGTTAAAACTGTGAATGGCAGATATCTGATGCCATGCATACACATGCTGGAGGGCCTCTGGCACTGCAATTCTTTGCTCCAGATCTGCCAAAGCCAGTTAGGAAATCTAAAAGCAAGCTGGAACTGCACCAAAAATCCAGGCTGCTAAGGTTGATGTCTTGGTTTTTCTCTATATCCAGAATTATGCAGTAGCCTGTTAATTCAAGGACTGGCAAAATGAACCACAAATACCCTACTTGGGGTGTGCATGTCCTCTCTTTCTAAAATGAAGAAGATTAGTTTCTAATAGATCAGTGGCAGGTCAATGCTCCCACACAAATTATCCCCTTATGTTCCATTCGTGTGTTGGGTGAACAAATAATGCTCTCCTCCAGGCTCACACTGGTTTCTCTGGTAGGACACCTGTATAAAATATCTAATTTCAGGTGGACACCCAAACTAGACAGACACATGTTTGGTTTATATTTTTGCCTTCCAAAATCCAGAAGTATTAATCCTGTCTTAGTACATACAGTGAACTGTGCAGGATTCATTTGTTCAAACTGATACCACTCATAACTCTGACACAGCAGCTCGCTGTGTCATAAAAATCCCTTCCCCCCATGGTTTCTTAGATGTTTTTTCATGGGTATTTAACATATAACTACATGTGCACATACCTGTGTACGCCTGCAAGTAGGTACTCGCATATATCACCCTCACACACCTCTTTTATTATTTTTAGCATCCCCCTGCTCCTGCCTCTCCATTCCTACTAGTATCAGCATTTTAAAATAATGCCAAACAAATAATATACTAAAATTATTCAAAGCAGGAAAATCACATTCCAGTGTTCTTTGAGCATTCATTGTGTTCAGAAAATCTAGGAAAATTGTTCTTTATCACTTCTCTGTAATGACATTACCGTATTTTTTTAAAAAAAATCTTGGTCCTAGTATATACTGGAGTCCCCAGCCTGCATAGTGTTGTTTAATATTAAAATAAAATGAATAAATATGGCTGGCTAACTATGAATACTTAATTCAAGGCAAGTGTCCATTCAAAGAGCTGTGTAATTATTTATGCCTAGCTAGATCTAGATCACATGGATCCTGATTTGTTATGTGCTTACATTTTAATGGATCCAGCATTAGTGCCGTGTGGCATCCCACCCTTACATGGAAGGGAGCACCATCATAGGTCCTCATGGCTGAAAGGAATGACAAAAGTAAGATGGCCTGCAAAAGCTTATGAAAGTTTTTTAATAAATTACACATTTGGCATGGAAATGTGTGTGGTTATCTGTGATCTCGTATATAAGCAAGGGGCAGTGGGTTTTGGATAAAGGGCTAGGATGAAAGGGGAGGGACTGACAGGCAGAGAGAGATGGATTAAGAAGGAGGAGAGAGAATGAAAAGAAGAAAGGAAGAGGAAGATATCACCAGTTCTAGCTCCAGCATCAATCCACCTGTTGGGGTATGCAAGCCCCTAGAACGCTACCCAGGCTTTGTAGTCCTTTCTGTAGTGAACTTTCCATGCCCTGGAGCTAAGTTTCTCCCTTTCTGTGCAAATAAGTTACCATGTGCAGCCCAATCTAGTAGATCTTTCTGGAAATTGGTTGAGGGCTTTCAGGGATCTTGGGTGTTCTTGATCCCCCCTTACATTCCACGCCTGTTCATGGTCCTCATGTCTTCGCCTCAGCTGTACTCTGTTGTGCTTAGGAGCCAGAACAGACACTTGTCCCAGAGGAATACTGCCCTACCTCCATATGGCCCCTTTCTCCACTCATGACTGGTAACTGGCCATTGCTACCAACAATCCTGGGTTGGCTCCACAGCTATGTGGCTATCAGCGTTTGAAACATACACATTAACCCCTTATCTTCTAGGCTTCTACATCCTGCAATCAGATGAAAGTACTGTTCAAAGTGCAAGGTGTACTTGAAAGACTGACTCTCTGCCTTCTGCAGGCAATCAGGCTCCTAAATGTACTTTTGGTCAGGCACATGCTTAAATGACTTGCTCAGGTTGGCCCAGAAATTACAGCATGTCACAAGTACATTGAGTGAACTGTGTGGGATCCATTTGTTCAAACTGACAACAGTCCTGGCCCAAATGTATAGACCACTGAGGTACCTTACAGTACTACTTGTCTGGTTTCAGTGGTCCAAGGTAGAACTGTTTGAAAAGTGCTGCTATTTTGATTTTCCAAATATTTTTTTTCCTCTATTCCTTTCCTGTTCACTTTTCCAGGGCACATTTCTGGCACCACAGCTTAGGTCATGAATTATCTTAAAGAAGTAGGGTTGGTTCTTTCTGACACCTGCTGGGTCATTATAAATTGGTTCTCCACTAGTGAGCTGGTTCACAGCTGTGCAGAAGCTGCATGGTTGTATTTTCTTCCCTTGGTTCTTCTAGTTACTCAGCTTATGAAAAAAAAAAAGACTAATGAAAGTACTGGCATGAAGCAAAAGTGCAATAGGCAGAAACAAGCCTTTTTCACAGTATTCTGCAAAGTTAAACAAATCAGATATACTGAGTTTGTTGGGTCTGCTAAAATTAGCACGTGAAGATGACTTCCTCTTGCTACTGTACGTCCACAGATGTCTATAGAAGGTAAAGTGCATTGAGATAAAGTAACAATATTATAATCTTGACTGTTTGCCAAGAAATGAGTTTTTAATTTCCTGGAAACAACATTTCTGACTTGCAGTTTTTTATTAATTTTCTATTGTCTTCAGTATTTTGCTAACTAGCTTTTTATTCATTGTATTATCAATTTTGATAATGTACACTTCTGCAAAACCCAGAAGAGTATTTATATACTCAGTGAAGCAGTATATTGCCAAATGATTTCCAAAGATTTTTTCTTGTTTGTTGTATTGACCTCAAAGTGAGTCTCTGGCTGAAAGGTTCCTGGATAAATCCAAGATTCAGGACAATGGTTGAATAAAACCATTTGCTTGCTTACCTGATCCATAGTTCACCCAGATGTCTGAAGGCTGAAGTTTATTGACAAGTTTATTGACTGAGATGGTTATGATGTTCCAGTTTTCTCTGAAATATGAAATTACTCCTTTGGAAATAGAGGACAGCTATTTTCATCAAGAGTGTTGAGATCTGTTATCAAATGCAGAAACTCCTGTTGATGTAAGTGAAAACTCAGGGCAGGGTATAAGGATTTAAGCTGTGCCAAGAAGGTATTTTTGGGCCTCCTCTGAGCATTTGAAATCAGTAGGATCTGTAAGACCTTTGTCTTTTTTTTTTTTTTTTTCCCTTTATGCATTCTACACCTATTTATGTACATAGGCCATAGAAGGGGAGGATTTTCAGTTTTTGTTGGTATTTGCAGTGACATCGAACCAGTCCATTAATAGGACCAGTTCCACAAAAACCATGCAAGAACTTTTCAGGTTAGCTTCTGGGTCTGCTGCCTAAAACTGTTCAGTCTCCAAGGTTTGAAGTTACTTAAGAATGGTATTCTCCATATTCATAATGTATGAATTATGTGATGTTAAAAGAATATATTTAAAGCTGTGAGCTCTTGTGTGGTGAGAGATATGGGAATATTCCTGTTATGAGCATGCTTGTCACTCAGACAGAATGAAGCTGCTTCATTTTTTTTTTCTTAATATGTGAAATAAAATCCTTTGGATGCTTTTGCTTTAATGTCTCCCCATCTTTTTCAGATATTGTTCTTATAGCCAGTGTTTAAATTATATGTAATTTCTGCATCAAATAAGAAGTGTCCATTGCAAAATAGCCACAAACTAGTAAATTTTGTGATGATTTAGGGATGTCATTGCCTCACCTGGGCTCATTATTTTCTTTGTTTTGGAGAATGTTGCTTCTTCCTCCTTGAGGGATAGAAAATGCCACTTTGTGAATTGGTAGAGTTCACATGAAGAAGGGTACTTGTCGATCTTCAAAACAAAAAATCACAAAAGAAATTGAAGAGTTGACCATGAATTTCTGTCTGTTTTGAAGTAACACCTGCTTGCAAATGAAAAAATGCCATAAACCACATTTCAGCCTTAGCCTTCTATTTAGCTTCTACTATTGAAAGACCATTTTCTGGAAATCAATGGAATTAATTTATTGTCATTGAAATATACAAAGGCTTGTGGTGGATTAGGCACTAACATAACAGAAGGTAAAATATTTTTCTGAGAGGTAAAATATTTTTTTGATAGCAGCATGTGAATGCCAGTCTTCTGATGTGGGCAGACAGTGTGAATTGTCTTCTGGAACCTGGTGTGCAAAAGATTTTTCTTCCCTTGTGGGTAAAGTGCAAATTTCCTGTCTTTCTAGGTGTTGCATCCAGCTAGTGAAACCTCTGAAGTTTGCACAGTGATGTATTTTTAATGTTGAAAAGTATAGAAAAAGGCAACACACACAGGGACTGCTGTGGGGGAGGAGGGAGTATGTGTATGGTCCTGCTGGTTATGTAATGAGTTAGATGCAACTCTTCTGATTTATATGAAACTGAGCTTGATCTCCAGCATGTGGCACCAGACTTTGGAATTCAGGAGTATACAGTGTTCTGCAGTTTCCAACTTTCTAAAGAGGTATTGGTTGAGGACTACTGACCCTATCTTTAACTAGGCCATTCATTTATCTCTCTGCAGGAGAGTTGCTGCTCCACTTCATTCTGTGCAGCACACAAAACAATCAAATCAAAACAAGTGTAGAACCAAGGTTCCTTACATTCCCCCGAATTAGATGTTTGGCTTTGCGTTCCAGCCCTGATAGACAGAAGTATTTTCCTGGCCACATTTCATTGCTTACTACCAGCTACTAAAATAATACCCTGCCACAGGCCACAAAAATGTTCCCCTGTAAGCCACTTCTGAAAACTGCCTTAGCCTTAAAAATAGGAAGGTTTTCCTTGGAGAATCATCCCTTCAGAAGAAAGGATCTGCCAGATTTGGTCTAGATTTTTATTTTAATAATTTAGTCTAATTCTTGTGCCAGTGAGGGGGTGACAGACTAGTTGACAAAGAAAGCAATGCCATTGCTATTGAGGTAAGAGACTGTCCCTGTAAAGTGGGAACCACTAGCTTCCTTCAGCTGTTTTTTGGATGTCTTACAGTCTTGGGACAAATTTGAATCACAGATAAATCAACAGACTAGCAAGTTACACCAGAATTTAAGGAATAAAAGCATGCATTTAGTGCAGACAATTCTATCAATTTGGATAGACCACATTTCAGAGGATCTGTATTTCAAATGAAAGCTCACTTCTCATATGTCATCCAGAAAATTTTTTACCCACTTTTGTGTTGGCTTGCTTGCGCTTGGCATAGATGTTCTAGGAAAGGGAGTTACTAAGAGACCACTGAAGCAGCCAGTCAGCTCTGTTACCTTGCATTTCCCACAGATTAGATTTCAGTGTGAAATCTGAATTTTTATCTGTATCATCTTTTGAAGCAGTGTTTTGGCTCAGGTGAATTGCCAAATAGCAAACTGGCAATGAAGGTTGCAGTTCTTCATGTAAATATTGCTTGAAATTTCCTCATGAAAATTCTAATACCAACACTGAAGAAGACTCTGCCTTGGGCAGAGGCAGAAAATCTGGGAAAGGATGACTTTCCAGTTTGTGTTGGTGCTGGTATATGTGCCTGCAGGCAATGTCCTATGACAGTAAAGGGTGAATACAGCAACTTGATTTTAAAAACTGCAAAGGATTTGGGAGGAGGAAGTATTACTGGGAAAGAACTAGTTTGCCTGTAATTACACCAAAGTATTTGACTGACCTCAGTGGGGTGGCGTGGGTGTAACTGAAAACCCAGAATACCTCATTAAATCTCCTCCTACCTGTGGCATTCACCAGAGTCATCCCAAGGCTCTCAGATGCTGCAGGAACAACCATGGCCCTAATTACAGGGTAACAGGGCAAGCTACAGGGTGAAGAAAACAGCCTTAGACCTTCAGCAAATGACAAGCAGGCATGAGCTACTCAGTTTACTCCCAGGGCTTGCTCTGCTGTGACGCTGGCATGAGGTTCATCCTGCCTTTGAGTCATTATCACAGGGTGGCATCTGGCACTGAGGAGCTGCAGTGAAGGTCTCCTGAGAGCATGAGGCTTCAGACAAGGCACATACACAAGATTCTTCTTTAAGAAGCATTTGAGCCTGCTATTTCCTTTCGCAAATTCTTTTTTTCCCCTACCAAAGACCTTGGGAAGGCACTTGAAAAATGTATGACCTTCTCACATCATTGCATGAATTGTGGTTCTAAGAGAAAAAAAGATATGGAGGCTAAAATCCCTCTCTCTTGTATACCATTGGCTAGCTAGAAAGCACAAGCTTCCTACAGAAGAATGAAGGGAATAGAGGATAGAGAATATCCATAGCTATCAGATAAAGGGGGCCAGAGCAAACTGAGACAAGTATTCTGAAGTGGCTGGAGCCGATAATAGAGCCCCTCATAGGCAATCACAAAAAGGACATATCAAACAAGGAGCTGAGAATTTGGAACAAAGATGGATCCCTGATGTAGGAGGAACTAGATGAGTTTTCAACACTAAAAATCAAGCATGCATGATGGATAAGGTGGGCAGGAAACAGGTTCCTTGCTATCCCCCCAAAGCAAGGAACATCCTAGCAGCTATTGCTAGCAGCATTTTAAAGTAGACAAATTATGGCATTGCTGGTGGAGACCAGATGTCAGGATGATGCATGAATGATCTCAGTTTTGGGTATCCCGGTGCTTCCCTGTACTTGTTTGATCAGTTCCTTTGAGTGGAAGAGGGTGACTTGTGTGCAGCTGAGATTTCAATATATGCATACAGACTGGTAGCCTTGGCAGGAGTCATGACAGTTATGATCAGGAACAGAACAAGCAAAGGAATTGCTTCTTGACTTCAGGAAGCTGGAAACCTCCTTTCCAATTTCACATGCAGTAGTGGGTAGAGGCAGAAATAATTCCACCTGATATGACTCTGAACTGTAGATGAGACAGAACATGGGAGGTTTAAAAGAGTCTTTCCTTCAAAGAAACCAAACACAAATATAAGACCAATGCTGACATGAAAAGAATTTCCTCATTCATTTCCTTGGGAAGTAATTTGAACACATTATCCTCATTTGTCCTCGAATCTAGTGTTTGCTCTGTATATAGAGATGAACACTTGTACTGAACAGGTTTTATATAGCTACACAGGACATAAGCTATCTCTTTACATTTTACTCCTGGTTATTACATCTTTGTGTATTTGTGGTGTCTCCTTTTAGGATTCCAGAGACATCTACATGCAGTGCAAAGTCTTTCACAGCTGAGAAGTTAGTGGCAGATATGTTTACTATCACATGGGTCCTTCTACCAGTGCAAATTGTCCTACCATCCATAAATCTAGGAGTCCCTCCTAAAATAACGTTACCTTGAAAAGTTATTGCCCTGTTTAGAAAAATTTGCTTTGATATCAGACACTAGAGCTTTGACTCTGAAGGCATATGATTCAGGATGGAGATGTTGTGCTTTGCTCCATCTTACTTCCACACAGACCTTGAATTGTCCCTGGTGGCCTTCTGATAGCATCAAGCTCCAGGTTGAGTATCTATATATTGCTGTGGAGTCTAACCTGTGCTGCATGATGTTTAAGGACTACAGCAAGGCCCAAGTCTCCCTGTTAATATATCAGGAGCCAGAAAAGCTTGCATATTGTGATTTTATATAAAATGCAGACATTTCAGATGCATTGGGGGCTTATCTTCCAGGGTTACCACAATAACAGGGGGAGGGTCAGTGGATGATGAAGTACTACTCACTTACAGTTTGCTCACAGCTCTTCCTCACCTTGCTCTTTTGGGCCCCATATATAATAGTGCTGCTCCTTGAGAAATAATACAGTGATTGTGTGGGTTTCCTACTGCGTTTGTGCAATTTTTTTGTTTTGTTTTGTTTTGTTAACTTGTATACACACTGTTCTTTAGCAATAAGCATGCTTGTACATGGATTAAATAAAATAGGTAAGAATTTGATAGAGATAAATGGAAGAGTTCTCATATCAGCTTTTCTGAGCTATTTTGCTCCTCTTTGTATTTACTTGGTAGACTTACAAAAAAAGATAAATACAGAACTTAGGCAAGAAATACTTGGAGATCAAAGTGAACCTGACCTTGCAGTTATCTTGGGATTTAATTATTAACACATCCCTGTTTTGGAAGTGTTAAGCCCGCACAGAACCTACTGCTGCTGTTGCTGTGAGAGGAGCAGCTGATTGTCCTTCCTGGAGAATTCATTTGTTCTCCAAGGTGGGATTTGGGTCTGTCATGTCAGCTGCAGAGACTGTGTTGCCTGGTCAGCCTTGGAACGTGGTTAGCTGCTGCACACAGCTCGGTGCAGCTGTCTCTGTGGTCACTGATCCATGGGCATGATGTGTGGCCTGTTCTTGGCCCTAGTATTTCAAGATTTTTTTTTTTTTTTTTACTTTTATGCAGGAAACATTAGAAAACTCAAATGCTGTGGGTTTCCTGTGTATTTAAACATGTATTTGTCAGACCTTCCCTCATCTCTCACCAGTGGGAAGGAAATGGTAGTCCCTCTATGTTTTACCTCTCCTTGACTGCCTAGTTTAGGCTGGTCAGGAGGAGAGAATAGTTATGAGCTGAATGAATCTTAACAGGGAGTTAGGCAAATGGACGTCTCACTGGCAAAAAAAACAGTGGCACAAATTCATGGTTCTTTGGAGCATACAGCTGGCAAGCAGAAAATTTTTTTACGGCTTAGTAAGCAAAGTCCCACCCCAGAGACACCTTTGCACACAAGAAATAACTCTGACCTTTCACACTTCAGGTACAAAACAGCTATGGGAACACTGGCAAGCACAAACAAAAAATGCTTGCAATTTAGCTGAGTACTTGCACATGAATTTTGCACAGTGCAAAGTCTGCCAGGATGTTTATGTCAGGAAACCTTCCAAGACAATATGCAGTTTACCAGTTTCTGCAGCAATGTAGACACATTGGATTTCAACAAAACACTGGATGCAAAGGAAAATACATTTTGCACACAAGATTTGCCTTTACTGTGTCCTGCAGCTTAGCTGCAAAAAATATATATTATGCCCAAGACCTGGTTTCAGTCACCTAAAAGGCCATGCTTCATTGATTAATACAAAGCAGTTGGGGAAAGTGAGGCAGGTTGAGGTATCAGATCTGGCAGGATGGGCACCTGGGTGTGGCTCATGGGTTGGGGCAGGCTTTGGCTGCAGTGGGAAGATAAGGTTGCCAGGTGTTGCCAACACAAATTTAGCTCCTGGTGGCCTTCCTTACCTTGGTTTGGACTTCTGGGGGTGCAGATGCTTTACAGTATGCCAGGACTAGCAACAAAGCCTTGGATGTGAACAACTGTGGATGTTGACAGGCTAGGTTAATTCATGTATATGGGAAAATAACACTCATATTCTCTTAAATACAAGGCTCACAAAAGCAACTGTGGCTTCTGGATATAAAGCAACCTACCCCACACCCCAAAACTAGTGCTTAACTGGTTCTGGTGTTGCCTTTTTCCCAACCTGGAAATGAAACTCGAGATAATTTTAGTTAAGAGGTAATATAAGAGCAGACCTTTATTTGAAGGCCTTCAGGGGCAGTTATGGAAAGATGTCAACAAAAGCCCACTTTCCCAAGGATGAGTATATTTTATAGGTTTCAAGAAATTACCATAATTGATAAAAAGCACCAATTAGGAGGAAAAGTGGTGATGCAATTCCCCCCCAGGCCAAGCCCAATCTTTGGAGTCCTCCCCTTGGCACTAGCTGTACTTTTGTCCGTGAGAGTGTATCTCAAAGAGTTGTTCTCTGCTTTGGTTCCAAGGAGGAACCAAGAGAGCACAGGACCCCTGCACCTCCCAGGGCTTGGAGATCTGGAATTTGTTTTGTCTTTCCGCCTCCAGAAAGGCCATGGAAAAGTACTGGGGAAACTAGTCACTAGTACAATAGACTACAGAGCTATGTGGGAAGAATACAGAGGACATAGAAAAAAGGCAAAAACCAAGCAGCATCACTGGTGCTCTAGGCATCACTTTGCCCCTTCTCCAAAGCAGTAGCATGGCCCCAGACCACCTACACAGCTGTCTGGTTGTGACTGGCCAAATCCAGCCTTCTTTAACAAAAAAAATAGGCCTTACCCAGACTGAAGGCAAGCATCTGCCAGGACTATGGGACCAGACCCCAAACCTGGGAAATGAAACATAGCTCAGTCAAAGGCAATGAGGAAAAAAAGTCACCTGGAAAGAGTTAGCCATTCAACATGGAGGCAGGGGGGAGGGCATGCTGCTTTAATCTTTTTATAGTATAAAAAATTTTGTGACTGAATTAAAGCCCTACTGTTTGGACTGGATGATGTCACGTAATTCTCAGAAACGAGAGCAGCTGGCCACGGTACAGATACCTCCTAGCAAGCCCGGCAGTGCACAGAACATCATTTATCAAGGCTGTAAAAAAATACATTTATTGAGGGGCTTGGGAGTGAAATTTGACATGCTGGTTTGGCTTTTAGCTGTCTGGATTTCATTTACAGCTCCTCTGTTTTATTTTCTACTAAAATAAATAAATAAATTAAGCTGTCTTTGCCCACTTTCCCTAACTGCTTTTTGGCATGCCTGTGGGTAAATTCAGTGCAGAGAGCTCAGGGGTATTGATGAGAATGTTGCTAATCTTGTAATGACAATGTAGCTAAACAAGCAAGGGCAGAATCCACATTCAGGATGATGTGGGAAAAGGCAGACAAATAATGGAAGTATCAGAAATCACCTGGTTGCTGGAAATTTTCGCTCTGAGGAAAACTGAGAACAAGACAAGGTCCTGAGCCCACCAAAAAAAGTGAATTTTACAAACATTTATTGCTGTTTCCTGGTCCTGCTTCTTCCTGCCTTTCACCCACCTCTTCCTGCCAGCTACACCACCACCACCAGATTTGCCATTTCTTCCTTGTCTTTGCCTCTTTTCTTTACTTGTGGAATTATGGGGGGGCGGATGGGTGGGGGTTGTGGTGAGGGAAGGGGCAGAAAAATCATAGTTGTGGGACCTGTGTTCTGCCATTTAGATACCGGACAGATTCCATTGCTTATGCAGCTGCCAAAATGGACCCTGAGCTCATCCTGGTGTTCTTGCCCTGCTTTGCACAGGTGGAGGGTGACACTGACTGCACTTATGCAACCCATGCTGACTTTACCATAGCACTCAAGTCTGACGGCAATGTCAGATCATCTACCCATAGATTATGTGGTTGAGAAATAGCTGATGCTACATTTTAATACTGTTTCCCAAACTGATTAAGAGCCTTTTGGAAAATGTGTCCTTGCATTGGCCAATCAGCCATGCTCCAAAACCTGTTTGGACTCAGAAAGTCTGGCCCTTGTCCCAGCAAATTTCTCATTTTAAAATAAAACAATGTAATTGCCACCCTCCACAGTTTTATCCAGTAATACCATCTACAGCTACATACTTAAGGTACATAGCTAAACTTTAAGTGAAATGCTTGGAAACATGCAAATGTAAGTATCTGCAATGTTAAAGAATTGAATCTGTAACCTCAATTTTAAAGGTCTTGAAAAATGCACAAGATAGCACTGATGATAGAAGGAATTTATATTAGTTCATACTTTGGAAATCAGCTTAGTTCCCTATAGGTCAAATTTTATTTAGCTATCTCTCCCTGCAGTACTTGCCACCAGAAACATGTGAATGTTTAGGAGCTGTTAATGGATTTTTTATCCCTATATTCGGTGTTTTAGGATTTTAAAAATGGCCTGATACTTTACTTTCCTTGTGCTGGCAGCCAACTGCTTACCTAGCAGTGTGCTATGCCACTAAAGCAAGTGCAGTGATCACTGCTGATGGCTGGACCCTGGGAAGAGGAATGCAGCTTTCTGACCTCCCCATAGGCACCATGCCAGGCATGAACTGGGACAGCCATAGTGCTTACTGAGGCTTTGCACCCTGCCTGAGCTATTGCCATTTTCAAAGTGTGTCTTTTTTCCTCCTGGCTGAAAGATCCTAGCAGATTTTGGGAGAGCAGCTAGTACAGAGGAGGACATATGTGCCACCATCCAGCATCAGCTAACTGGGTGCGTTAATTTGGCACTCTGGTATTAACTGGGCTGGATCTGAGCAGCAGAGTCAGACGGCAGCATCAGGTGGGCAAGGGCCCAGCAGCATACTGGGCAGCACTAGGAAAACACTAAGAGCCATATTCCAACTCTGGAAGCTAATGTGCTGACTTCAGCAGGAGCCTTGTGAACATAGCTGCTGCCAGAGGACAGGCCCCAAAGTTTAGTATTTCTGCAAAAGAAGTATAAAAGTAATTATGAGCTTAGCCTGCAAAACTTGGGTCTGAATTTGTAACCATCTGGTTAATGGCCTAAAGTGAAACTTCAGACAAAGGTTTCATTTTACTTATTATTCATGGCCAGTGACTGCATCTTTGCTTATTACTGATGGAGCTTCATGCCTGCTGCTTCGCTGAGGGGTACGGGGTGCAGAAGCCTGATGCTGCTCTGCTTTGACTTTAGGCGGGTGGCACTGAGCACAGACAGTGGGATTGCTTGGAGCACACAGAAGAATTAAGAAGCTCAATATGGTATTTATCCTCTCACCATTTCACTTCACTGACATTAAACTTAATCTTCCTAAAAGCCCCTGTCCAAGAGTTTATTAAATGACAAAAATATTTCTGTGCTGAAATTAACTCCTACTGCTGCTTATCTGTGAGCAAAGGCTGTTTTTAGGCTCTTTGTCAAAACAAATCTCAGCTGCATACCAGCTCAGAACTGGTATGTACAAAAAAGCATATACTTTTTTCCAGTTCAACTGAAATTTTGCAGACAAAGCATTCTCATCCCAAATGGTGGGGACAGATGTTCTAATTCTGAACAAGACAAACAGAATATGGTGACTTGATGAGGTATGTTGAAAGGAGAAATACACAGGTAAAAGTGGCAAACAAGATCACAGGATTTTCTGACAACTCCAAGGGAAACTTCCCTGCTTATTAAAGTTTCTGATGGAGACTTTTAGACATACTGTGTGGTCCAGAAAGTGTTATTCACTAAGTATGAGAAATTTGAGTAAGAAATGGCAGTGTTATTGAGCCTCCTTCCGTACCGACATTCTGGCACTTCTATTAAAAATTTTAGGTCAAAACTCAAATGTTCCAGGTGGGAAATTTCTCTTTTCTGCTTTTCTCTATGTGGTCCAAGTACAGCATCTTGTGAAGATCATCAGGACTGTGTTTCTGGATCAAAATAAGTTCTCACCCAAAATACTTCAACTATTTCTGGTCAACAGCATCCCCTCGCCCCCTCCCTCAGAAAAATACCCCCCTTATCAAACAAAAAACAACAACACACCTGCCCCCCCATCCAAAAAAACCCCAAACAAACAAACAAACAAACAAACAAACAAACAAAAAAAAAAAACAAAAAAAAAAAAAAAAGGAAGGGGGAGAGGGGAGAAGGGAATGCTTATTTTGCTTATCTGCAAAGTGCCCAGTAACCATATTTCCACTAAAGAAGCAAGACCTCTAGAACTGAGAAGCCATTTTAAAAATCTACTTTTCCATTAAGATTTCATCTTCCTAAAGTTTTACCAGCCATTTCCTCATACCTTGATGTTAAACACTATTACCCTAGGGCAGCTTGTTGTTGTGTGGAAAATGCCAGTGTTTGCAGCATTCTGTGGCAAGTCTTAATAACTGCAATCAGACTGAGATCTTTATCTGACTGTTAACCTTCATGGCACATGTCCATGCTGGTAGTCCTTAATGGTTTGGAAGAAATGTCACAGGAGGTCATCCTGGGCAGGACAGCAAGGCAGCTTGGTGCTTTTTTAATGTAAACTGTTCCATCTGCATGCTACTGAAGATTTTGCTCCTGGTTTTCTTGCACATTACCTCCTCTGAGGCTTTGAACTTGACATAGAAATTTCCAGAGATAAACTTTTGGTCTGTAAGGTGCAGAATGTAACTGAATATATTTTTTCTCCTCTCTTCCAAGACTGTCACTCACTGGGAAGCCTGTTCTGTGCTCTGCTTTTATTCATGGAGCTGTGGCTTTTGTCAAGACCTACTGGGGAGGGAGTACTCCCATGTCAGCACCAGCCTCAGCTTTACATTATCATTCAACAAGCACCTTTGTCTTCTCTTACAGTGTTTGCCAGAATCCTGAAGGCTCCTGAATCCCAAAACATCACTTTTGGGTCCATGGTGACATTGCGGTGCACTGCGACCGGCCTTCCAGTTCCTACTGTCACGTGGCTGGAAAATGGGAAAGCTGTAAGTGTCTCTTCTTCATGCTTTTGGCACTGGAGGACTGCTATCAGCTGCAAGCAAAACAGGGCTAGTAGTCAGCACCAGCGGTTTCTATTCCTTGCTAACTTAGCGGCTTGTTTTTCAAACTGGTTGAGTCCAGTGTCATGTCTCTGCTACAATTTTCTCCTCTGAAAAAACATTGTCCCCCTTCTCCAGGGTGTTGTATGACTTCATTTGTTAGGATCTGGAAAGCCCAAGAAGAAGGATGCTTTAGACTCCTTCAACTTTCCTCCAAGCCAGAATTTCTAGGACTTTGTTGCACATTTCTGCCACTGTATTTCCTTCCCTTTTTAATAATGTGGTGACAATAACAAGGCAAAATTGTGCATTTGAAAAGTTGTCAAGAAGTTAGATAGAGCAAACTGTCTTGAGGTTAAATACCTGTGGAACAGCATTATGCACAGCATATTTGAAGACGAGAATAGATCTGAAAATTTCTGGACTGACCTTGGTGATGTGAAATATGCCATCAATTTATCCGTGGCTAGAATTATGTTCTTAAGAAAGGCAAACCCTCTTCGGTGGCAGGCACCAGGGGATGCAAATCCACTGTGTCTCAGATTCCGTGGTATAAGGATCATGACCACATAATATGTGTGCTTGCTTTCAATTTGCCTGGCTTCCATGCCTGTGTGTAGGCTATTGCAATGCCTTCCTTTCAGTGACATAAGGACCTGCTTGACTCCTCCATTGCCTGTGTGGGACTGAGCAGGGCACCACAGTCATGGCAGCTCTGCAGCCCAAGCCTGCCATGGGTTCCCTCTAGTCTTCAAGTGCTTAAGGGGAACATGTTTTATACTCTCTTTGGTCTTTTGACAGTTTTCAAAGGATGTGAGCCTCAGGGCATGATTCTGTGGAGGCAGGTGGAGTGTTTGCTGAGTTCAGGCTGACTATCACCATCCTGGTTTGTGTCTCCTCTTTGCATACATTAAAACTAGTTATTAAGACCCCATGCAGGCTGTCTGCAGACTGTCTTGCCTTCCTTGCCTCCTCTATACCTTATTGTATCCTCCAGTCTGATTAGGCCTAATTTTCTATATCCCCTCAATGTTGTTAGGCAGAGCACCAAAGGGATCAAATCAACCTCTGCTGAGACCCATGGGTACTCAGTGGTTTCTGACAATATTTAGACAATTGAGACAATTGCAGGTGTTTATTTGAGACTTCTTCCCCAGTGTGAATGAAACCTTTTGCAGGAGTCTGGGGTGCCTGGCAAGAGCAGTATATTTCCAGAGCTCGAGATCCTGATGCATGGGTCCCACAGAGTGCAGAGGTACATGAGATGATTCTCAGCCCCTTCCTGGGCCACTGCCTGACTGGTCATATCTGCTCTTCCCCATTCCTGTCTGAAAAGCATAGCCCAGTCCCAGGAGGGTAGTGTTCCAGATTGCCTCACTTTAAATATGGCAAGGAAGCCTTAATGAGAGCCCGTCTCTGGAGATGGTAAATTTGAGGGCTGGTTCACAGCAATGGTAAGTCATTTGAAGATTCAGCATGCCTGTGGCATTACGGTCTCTGAACACAGATCTGTAATTGTCCTGAGGCTCAAAGAATGGGAGTCTGCTGAGCTTACTGAGCCGCCCTGGACGAGGAGGATGGAAATCCTCTGTGCAGCAGCTGCCTGGCCTACCTAAATAGAAACACAATTCATTTTCCTCCTGCTATGCACCACAGGACATCATGGACCTTATAATGTAGTTTTCCACACATTCAGGAATAAATGAGCCAGGTGTGAAGATATGAAGAGGTCTCTAATTTCCTGGTAACTGAGCTGATGTTTTAAATGCTAAGAAGAGAGCTCCTGGAAATAAAATCTCAGGAATGTGCTTGAAAAGGAAAGGAAATCAGTTAACAAAAGGGAACATCTCGAAGTTTCCCGTAAAGGAAACAACAGATGGCCAGTGTGGTAGTGCTAGGCACCACTGCCTGTGTTTTTCCACTGTACATGGTGCATACTGCTTGTACTGATTGCAGTTACCTGAGCTACCTCTTCCATCTGTGTCCTAAGCCAGAAGGAACAATCCCAGTTGTCTGTACTCAGCAGGCACAGCCCAGCCCTGCCAGACGTGGCACACCTGAGGCTTGAGAAACTAGCAGGGACAGAAGGCTAGATTAACACAAGATTCTCACAGCAAGCAGTCACATATCCCTCCAAGATGCTGGAAGGCAGAGGTGGCCTATAGGAAATACCTCCTTCCCACTGAGAAGGTCCCTGCACCATTTTAGTGTTGGGTGGTTTCTGGAGAGAAAAGGATTCTAAAACTAAATTTGAGCAGCTCTGCGACAAAAGAGATGTCTGTGAAAAAATATCCCCTGGGCCCCAACTCTCTTGAACTGGTTTCATGTTATAGGTCCAAAAATATCCCTGATCTCTCCATTTGCACAGCCACTGACATACTTGGTGCAGTACTTAAAAACAGTGCTGGTCTGATTAGTGATTTCTTCCCATGAACAATCTCTCACCACAACTCCAAGCTGACTCTGAATGAGACAAAACAAATACTTTCTTTTCAGCATTTTCTTTTCATAGAGAATTCAATCTGCTTACAAGACATGTTAGAACACTGATGAGTTTCTTCTTGCTTTTTCAATCATTGCGTCAATACCTATGAGTATTTCATTTCACTGAAAGGTCTCATTGAAAGCACATTTTTATCAACCAGGGAGGTCAGATTGATATCTCCGTCTTACATGTGTAGATTACATGTGTAGGTAGAGTGCCTTGCTGGGGCGGATCTAGGGAGACAATCTGCAATGTCCTTGAAGTCAGACCACAACTATGGGATCCACAGGCAGCATATCTCATTTGAATTACATTTGATGCTTCCTATCAATATGAAGATTAGAGGAGGCAACATTCTCCTTCCTGCTGCCTTTGCAGGATAGAGTCTGTATGTACCATGCTCTCCTACTTTAATGAGTGATACATTGACAGGAAAGACTTGATGTTAAATCAAGCCCAACTGGCCAAAATCAGCAGGCTTCAAGCTCATTTAACTGGGAATTACTGATCTGGGAAAAGAGCTGGCTAAAATTATCATATTTGCAGCCCTTCCGTATTTCCAGATACCAGATAAGAAAATCTGCCAGATATCTGCTGAAGTATTGGAGCCAGAGCACGTTGCTCATGACTGCTTTGAGAGCAGTGGTTCTATTAATCCAGAATCAATGACTTCCAAACTATTTTCTTCTCTTCCTTTGTATAGCGGATGTTTGCAAAGTCATCTTGTGCCATTCCTTGCTAAGGCACGAAGAGGTAAACAATCTACTACAAGAAGCCCTGTAGTAATTAGCTGGCTCAATTACATAACCCAAATTGTGACTATGACCCTCTTAAACTGAAACCTAATTGCAAAAGTATTGCAGAAATAGTAGAGATCTTTTAACATTTATTTTTGTGTTTGAACTCACCTCCTATAAAAGCACCAAAGTAACGTCAGCTGCTTTAGCTCTCTGCCACTTTTCTCCTTGCCACATCTTCCTCTGCTAATTTAAACGCTTGGGATTCTGTCTCTTAGATTTTTCCTTGGTTTGCCTGTTTATGTCTTTTTTGGAAATATTACTGCACTGAGCTTTCCCCCTTTCAGGTGTCTGTGGGGTCTACAGCAGAAAGTGTCAAGGACAGAGTGGTTGATTCCAGACTGCAAGTGTATGTCACCAGACCCGGCCTGTTCACTTGTCTTGCCACAAACAAGCACAGCAAAACTTTTGGAGCAGCAAAAGCAGCAGCAACCATCAGCATTTCAGGTATGCAGGGAAAGAAGAGGCCATTAATGTTTTTAACCTCTCCTTCTGGGGAAGAGGAAAGGGATGTGGAGTATTCTGGAGGAAGAGGGGAAGCCTTGGAGAGCTGATAGTGTGTGGGGGCCTAAATTTGAGTACAAGTACATCCTCCACCAGGCTATTTCCTCATATACTCTTACACTTTGGAGACTGGCATAGCTGTCATTTCCTGAATGTTTCATGCTGTCTTGTACTTTGTGTCCCAGAAGCACACTTGGTAAGTTCATCCATGTGGAGGAAGTTGAGGCCATGGCCCAGCGTTGGTATCATCTAACAGCAAAGTGAAAATAGTTTCAAACAGTTCAGCTTCACAAGGGGTTGGCATCCAGAAAGCAGGGTGGTTGCTGTCAGAGTAGTATCCTGCCTTGCCTGGAGTTATTTCTTCTCTCAGAACCATCTTCCAAATATGAAAATGAATTTCCAAAGAGGAGAAATACCTCTGGTAGAGCTAACTAATAGCAATTGTCATACAGAGAGAAAGGTGGAAGCTTGTCCCATCCTTCTTTGGACAGGCAGGGGAACTGACTTAGAGGAATCACACTAGACATGGGATGGTAGCCCTGGTTCTGCTTTTAACCAGGCAGATGCTTGCTCATCTCTCTGTGCCTTAGCTCCTGCTTTCTTGAGAAAATAATTATGCCCTTTCTCACACTGGGCATTGAAAACTAGCAGGATACTCTGCCCCATAAGGTGCTCAGCACTTGTTGTATTTCCCATCTCCACTTCTGCTTTTAGCCCAGACAAATCTGTGTCCTACAAATACAGTGGAGCGGACAGGGACTTTGGGCAGCTGGAAGTTGTACAATTCCAAGTGGTGTGTGCTCAGCAGGAGGAGAACACCCCTCTAGATCTGAGCAGGAGTCTGTCTTGGCCTTATCCCATCCCACAAGACTCCCATGACAGAGGTGCCCTGGTCTTGGCTGATGCTCAGTGCTTCCTCCCTGTCCTGGCACTGCCCAGCTCCCTGTGGCACTGCAAACCAGGGCCACTGCTGTGTGCCAGTGCTGCATCTCCAGCCCTGGCTTCTCCTGCTTTTTACAGCTGCTGCCTGAAATAATGGATATCTATGTGGCTTAAGCAGAGGATGCTACCTGCTGGTTACATAGGACCCAAAGGATCAGGATAAATGTGTGGGTTTACAGTGCAAGAGTCCATGTCAGCTGGCACTGCCATCAACAATCCACTTCCTCCTCATCATTCTTTCTCACTTTACAGTGTTGTGTGTTGGCCAACTTTTCTTCCCCACAAAAACACACAAAAAAACCAAACAGAATTTAGGTGCATTTTTATTTGTACAGCTTGCAGTTAGTTCTCAGACACATTTCCTAGCATGGAAATCTTGACTTGTGCGTCTCAGAGGGAACAATGAAGTGTCACTGATGTCTTTTCCATTTCTTCTTTCTCCTGGTTCATCACAATTCCTGGATCTGATGCCTCTTGGCAGAATGGAGGTAAGAATGACTTTCTGTGGTTTTGTGGAGGCTCTTTCTGGGCTGGGAAGAAGAAGAAATATGAACTAAGGGGGGTTGTTTAATTTGTCTTAAATGAAGGGGTGGGGTTTCTGCATGCCAACTGTGCAGATGAGGTTCATCCAAAGGGATCACTGAGCTTGGGTAGATAACGATGGTTTTGAGTCAAGCCAGCAGTAAGGGTATTTGAAGTATTGTAGTGGGGAGAATATTCTGAAGAAATTCTATTCAGTTACAGATCTGCAGTTTCCCTTGACCTTATAAATTTTCACGGCAAAGCTTAATTACAAGTTAAACTTTTGTCTGTTCATGATTAATAAGTCTAATTTGTTTTGATGCTCATCAGATTAGGGCAAGAGAAGGTTATATTTGTTCCAAGCAGAGTTATGATTGACTAAAGTCACATGTGATGAGAAATGAACGTCTGCTTAGTAATTTTGCAGGACTGAATAATTTAGCTGGCTTTTTCTCTTTAAAATCCTTTCATGTTTCTATATGCTGCACTGACTGATTAGTCTGGAAGGAAAATGAGAATATTAGTCTGGGAGATGGGCTGGGACCTTCTGGTCATCACAGAAAAGAACAGAGCCTGGGAAAGTCCGAGCAAATGGCTTTGTCAGTCTGTTGACCCAGACTCCCTGTAAAGGCTTTTGTCTCCATCACAGGAGCTTGCCAGATTGATTCATGAACTTTGTAAGTGATTAAGTGACCACCCAATGATGATGGCAGACTTTTGCCTTACACCTTCACCCATGCAGGTATGACAGGCTTGAGGACACAGATCAAGTGCTCAGCCCATCTGTCCCATACGTATTCTTAATATTTGCTGTATGACATTCCCTTTCTGTGACAAACCATTGTGAGAAACCCGATGTTGTTACTATTTCTCCATTGCAACTTGGTCTGGCATATTTTAGAAAAGCAAGGAAACATGATGTTAGCATTGTTAGCTCTTCTCAGCCCTCTGCCCCCTGCCTCTGCAGCCCCCTGAATTCAGCAGCACTGCTGCCCCATGCATACTTGTCCCTGCTTTTGCCACTGGGCACAGGAAGGACGCAACTTTCAGACTAGGCACAATGGGAATTGCAAATAACATTACCCCTGCCATGCCAAGAACAGTTCTAGCAGTGTTCTGGGATCATTGCACTGCTTTGGGGAAACCTGCTGTGTGCTGGGGAGATGTCATAGACTGAGACTACTGCAGCATGCTGGAGGACTCCTGTGTCACATGAAGGTTTGTCCATGGAACCTGGGATGATGCAGTGTCAGAGCATCACTGCCATTTTGGTAAACCTCAAGGGATTAGTGCCTTCTTGGGTTTTTTTATCCATGGTAACATAGAAAAAAAATTAAAGAAAAATCATATGGAGCCCAAAATAGAGTAGCTAAAACAGGGCCAGGGAGTGTCATCTGCAGAGAACAACATCCGAAGAACAGAAATGTGTAATCCCTGTGTAATCCCTTGTCCATGTACCTCCAGCTTTCTGAACAAAAAACAGCAAGAAACCCCAGAGCTAACAATGGATGATTATTTGGACAGGAAAAGAAATAAAAGGCAAAGATACAAATAGCTCTGTTGACTGCTCCAAATGGTTGGCATGTTGTGAATTGAACTCTCTGACCCCAGTTACACTGACTGAATGAGCAGTGGGGACAGCTGCACCCAGCATACTCCCTGCCCTGATTTGGCCATCCCCCCCTGCACAGAGGCCTATTTTCCCAGCTTTGCCTCCCATAGCAAGGACATTGCATCCCACAGGCTGTCTCTAGGCAGAGGGCACCTCCTCACCTACAGATCTTGCTGCTCTTGGGTGACAGTGGGAGCTGCTGGAAGCATGGCTGACCTGTGCGTTGCCCTTTCCCTGCTGCTCCTTTTGATGGACACTGGGAAGAAAGGAGGAAGGGGGTGGGGGAGAGATCTCCTCCTAGATGCAAATAACATGGGCAAGATAAACAAATGGCCCTCAAAGAAGATGACCCTACTGTAATTTTTATTGCTCCTGCATAGCTCTGTCTCCATGCTATGTGACGGGACTTTGCAAAATGGAAGATGTGGTTAAGAGAGCAGATGCACCTTACAGAGAAACATCAGGAAGAAAAACACAGAGACTTGTCCCTTCCTTGTCTCTGAGTCCCTCAGCTAAAGATGTGGAAGAGGGGCAGGGTCAGAAGTGGTGCAGGAGCTGAGGATGGGCAGGCAGGAGTATGGTCTGATCTTGTGAAAAAGTCCCTGGCACATAACGGGTTGAACTTGCCTGGCTCCTGTTCATCAAGTAAATCTTAAACTCCAACTCTTGTTAGACAGCAGAGTGAGTTATCCTGAGTTATCACAGGACTGCAGCAAGCAACATGGCTGATCCCTACTGCAGGGAAAAGGAAAGTAAAATATTTTCCCATTAGAGCCTAGGGACAGGGTGAAGGGCCATGCTAGGTCATAGTTCTATGTGATCACTCAGTCTTTAGTCAACTTAGAATGTTAATAACCCTTGAGAGACACATCCCTGGAGTTCACCTGAGCTGGCACCAGGATACCCAGCAGGAGTTTCATTCTTGGATTATATTAGCTGGTTTTAGTGGCTATAAACATCTACCATCTCCTCTGCCCTCTGTTAGCCTTACACATGCCACTTTATTCAGAAACAGGGCTATTGTGCTCACGCAGCTGTTTAGATCTGTGAGCTTACTGTGTGTGTGCTCTTGTCCCTGACAGCAAGCTGTACAAGGGTGATGCAGGCTACTGCAGCACATACAGAGGTGAGGTGTGTAATGCTATCTTGGCGAAGAATGCTCTTGTTTTCTTCAACTCCTCGTATGCTGACCCAGAGGAGACCCAAGAGCTGCTTGTGCACACTGCCTGGACTGAACTGAAAATGGTGAGTTCATTCTGCCAACCGGCTGCTGAGTCTCTGCTGTGTAACTACATCTTCCAAGAGTGCAATCCCTCGGGAGCTGGGCCAGCTCCAAAACCAGTGTGCAGGTAAATGAAAAGAAACATGCTCATATTTCACTTTCATTTCATGGGGATGTGTATGCAGCAGGGGAGTGGTGAGGGATTGTCCAGGCTTGCAGTTGCAAGTGAAGCTGAGTGAAGCTGGGCTCTCTGGGATTGCACAGGTTTTCCCTTTGTTCTCTCCTCTGCACACACACACACACACACACACTCTGCACAGCTCTCACTGTGCACATTGCAAGAGTATGGACTGAATTTGAAGTCCAGACCTCTATATTGTATCAGGTGTTTGGAGGACAGTGTTAAAAAGAAGTATCCATTTTAATTACATAAGTAATTTCAATAATTTATGTATTGTTATCTGTTAACTCTTACTAGTCCAGTATGCATATTTTTTATTACTATAAAGAGTAATTGCTCCTTCAGATTTTTGACTAAATGCGGCTCCAGATGATGCAACAAGATGTGGCCAAGGCAATATGCCAATAATTTTGCACTTTCTGCTATGACAAAACTGTGAAAAAATGATGAGACCAGAGACATTGCCTGTGTAATTGTATCTGATAAACCAAAACTCCAACGTGGTTATTGTATCCTTCTACGTGCAGAGAAATGTGCACTGAAATTGGGCTGACAGGGATCCTGAGGAGTCCAAAGCATCCCTTACTATAGCTAATCTACTGTTGACAGGTATTTGTAAACACATCCAGTGACAGACACTTCTCCCTCCTTACATGCAACTCCTGAGCAGTCCCTCCCTCCTTGCTCCTTGTCCTCCCACCATGATCATGGAGGCCATTTTCTTTCTTTCCTCTTTGAAGTGTAATGTCACATCTTTTCCAGATTCTTTGACTAGAATAAAACAGGTTTTTCCAAGCTCTGCATGTAACTTTTGCTCTTCTGCCCAGTTTTGTTATTTTAAACTTCAATGCAATTATGATTGTTTGGTGTGTTTTGCAGAGGACAGCCCCAAACACATATATCAGGGTGAAGCTTTTTTTTTTTCCTGACATATTTGGCCCCTAAAAAACTAGTCATACCTATTTCACATTTGGGCAGCTGACATCCCTGCCTAGATTGCACTGCTCTGTTCTTGTCTTCCTCGAAAGAGCTTATGCACATTTTTAAATACTATTCAGATTTGCATTTATTAGAAGAGTAGCCCCAACTCTACTGTCTCAAATAAAACACAAATATTTTCTACAGACATGGCAAGCACACTGCTTGCTGGACTTGGGCCAGATGTCTAATGGCAATAATTTCTCCAGTTATGTAGGGGCTTTTTAGGACAATCAGCAGTATGTTGTTTTTGGAATCAGGATCTTTTTTGTTGCTTCTTATTTAATATCTCTAAAACAAAGGCACAGAGGAAAATCCCAGTGTGAATACTGGCCATTCATTTAGTTTTCTATTTGGTACCTATGCTGCTTAGTATTCTACCATCAACACAGGGGTGGCGTATATCCTCAAAAGGAGATTATGTGCACGTATTCAGAGATAATCATGCAGCTAAGTACTACAATTTGCTTTTTACTGGCAGGCCCCTCCCTGCCACCTCACTAATCTGCTCTTTGTCATTGCACCCTTAAAAACATGATCTCTGCCTTTTTTTGAGGTCTGTGGCAGTATTTATATTTCAGCCACACATGCACATCGTTTTAGTCAGCTAAGGGTTTTGCAGAAAGCTCTACAAGGTATTTCAGTTAGATCTTGACCTTGCTTCATTTACCCCTGCTCATGAGTGGCCCTGAAGGACCAGAACTCACCAAAACCTAGTGATTTAACTGAAAACCTGGGGTATTTCTGGGGCACTTCTAAAGTCAAAATTATATAAACCAACATAAATATGCACTTGATCTTGATGCACCTGAACTAACAGTTACAACATTTGCAAATATGTCTTAATGTTAATGGGTTTGCCTGGAACCATTTTTTTCAAATCCATGAGTCAGTGTTGGTTTTTATTAATTATTCCTCCCTCCTTCCCCCCATAATTTTAATGCAGCTTTCTTCATAAGAAAAGTCTTGAAATAGCATCCTTCCCAGTTGCTGTCCTCAGAGAACTTCAGCTGGACAGCAGTTCTTCCAGAGCCCAGTACTGCTTTTGATAACTCAGACATATAATATATACTTCTTCATGGCTGAGAGAGGTCTGGGGGCTCCTGAACAAGACATCTAACATGGTCTTGGTTACTTTCCAATTCTCTTATTTTTACTGACAACTTTATAGCTTTCTCCAGAAGCTGGCTAGACTACACAAGTTTTCAGCTGAAATACTTAATGAGTAAGAATTTAACTCCCAGATGTGAGAGAGTTCTCCCAGTTTTTGAGGGACATACTGCTCTTGATATATGTCCATGTGTTTTTATCTTATTATTTATTTTCTGCTCCAATTTTTCTCTTTCCATGTTCTTTTTTAATGTTCATTTGGAACATTAAAATCTAGGTTTGGAAGCTAGCTAGCAAGAATAGCAACTGACTGGCTAAGTAAAGTTTTATAAAAGTAACCAGTGGGTAAAACAAGATGAAATGAAACAGAAGAAAACCACATGGGAAAAGTTCACTTAATGTAAATTTAGATGCAAATTGATTAAAATGAGAATTCTTAAGGGAAAATGATGTTTCATACTTCTTGATTACATCTGCCTCTTGTTGCTGGCTGCTATTGCAATAGCAGAAGTACTCACAGTTTCTGTTTCATTCACTGCTGATAGGTAGTGATCAGGCTGTAGGGAACAGCTTGTGTTGGGAAAAGTCTCTCTTTAGGTCTGTGTGTCCCCACTTATTCTTACATAGTCTCTTGTGGTCCCTAAACACTAATGGCACACTTGCTGTCTTCTGCCATTACTGTTCTTTGTCCACCTGTCATTTACCTGTTGTAACTTTTTTAACAATAACCTGAAGTGATCTTTGCATGTGACCTCAGCAAGCTCTCACTGCTCAGCATCAGGTGCTACAACAACTATATGAACCCAGCTAGAAGTGACTGACCATCCCTGCTTCTGGCTGCTTTACCATTCTTCCAGGGTGCAGATAACCTTCCTTTAACCCTGGCTTAGACAGCATTGCAGAAGAATGGTCTTTGGTGTTTTGCAATCGAACACCGAATAAAGGGCTTATTTAAGGATGCTCAGGATCCAGGAATGAACAGAGCTAATTCAATCCAGATCTCCCAAGTCTCAGCCAGTGCTTCAAATGCAAGTTTTTCTCATTTCCCTATCTAAGTAATTCTTTACTTCAGAAGGTCATTCCTGTTCCATGTGTTGTTTAACATAAAAAAGATAAACTTGCCATCTGGCTGCATTTTGCCATCCATGGAAGGGAGGAAGGAATATACCAGGACTGGCTAAAGCCAAGCACACAGCAGCTGGGCATTAATGACTTCAGCCTGTTGAAGGGCATCCATTATGGCTGCAGAAAAGCTGTTGCTCTGGGAGAATTCCCAATGACCTCCATCTTTCAGGTGCTTTAGAGGTTTGCAGTGTTGTTAGCCATCGCTGAAACCCACGATCATCTGCTCTTGCCTAAACCGTTGTATAATTAAAGAGATTGCATCAACCCACCAGGTGGTGAATTTGGCTAAATCTTTCACCACAGACCTCAGAAGTGCCTTTCTGCATCATTGTGGTTGGCTGGAAAAGTTGTGGATCTTGGAAAGACTTCAACTGAGCTGTACAAAAGAAATCTCTACACATGACCTCAAAGCTGATTTTTTAACCTAGACTCTCAAGAATGGCTACATAAATAGCCATAAATACATAAATGGCTACATAAATGGCTACATAAATTACTCATAAATTGACCAATACAACAAATCCACAAACTTCCCAGTGTGGTGTGTTTTCTTTCTTTTTTTTTTTTTCCTACTTCAGGTATTTCTTTCTCACCCTTCTTCACAAACAGTTTCTCATATAAGGCCCATTTTAAAATCCAGAGCACTTCTTGTTAGTGAATGTTTCACACTGTTATGGAGGTAATATATTAGGTGGGAGACAGATCACATCTTACCAGGCAATCTGATGCTTTCACTGCAGATATCTACAGAGAAAAAACAGATTTTAAGTTGCCTGTAGAGACAATACAAATTACATTATTTTACTCAGTGAGATTAAAAGTATATGCAAACGTTTAATATAAGAACGTTAAGAATTGCAGCTCACCTCTTGCTTTTAGTAGATGACACTTAAATGTACAATTTGTAGAAGCCAAGTGAGATTTTTGGAATTGTCATGGGTTGACACTGGACAAAACGCCAATGCACCCATGAGTGTGTATTCTATCTAATGAACTACTGTGAGATGTGATCAAGAACAGAGCAGAGCAGGCTTAATACTTGAAACAGAAAGAAAATTTATTAAACTACATAACAGTGGGCAATAGAAAAGGAAAAGAAAACTTAACTACCCAACAGCAGAAGAGAAAACTTCCCAGAACACTGCCTCTCCTTCCCCCAGTTTCTATTTCATCTATGCTCACATAGTTGACTTCAGCACATTACTTTCATCTACTTCCTCAATCCCTCAACAACTCTGGGTTCTCAATCCAAACTATCATCCTTTAAAAACAAGCAATTCTCATTCTATCTAGAACGAGAGGAGTCTTTCTCGCACCACAGACGCCCTCTAAGAAACACAGGTC
>VXBR01011478.1:593896-701149 GCA_013400215.1 Cisticola juncidis
GGGGGACGGAAGGCACCTCCAAAGTTCTCCCTCCACCCCTCCATTCCAGATGGAAGCTGGACCAGCTCCAGTCCAGCTCCCTCTGTTCCCCACCCCTCTCCCACCTTGCTCAGCCAGGCCCACCTTGCTCCCCTCCTCCACCCGGCCTAGCCAGGCCTGGCAGAGGAGGGGAGAAGAAGCTCCCTCTCCGAGAAGCAAAGACAGAAAAAAAAGAAGTTCTCCTAGAAAATCCTGCTTTTAACCCCCTTGTGTCCTCAGAAGCGTGTCCACACTCTTAGTAGCCAACAAAAGTACCAATATTCAGACCTAAAAACTAATTAGTTTAACCACTACTTCAAAAAAAAACCTCACTTCTGTTCAAACCACAACAGGAATACATTGAAAAATTCTAACTAGAAATGAGAGGGAGACTATTTACAAGACCATGCAGTGACAGGATGAGAGGGGATGTTTTCAAACTGAAAGAGAATAGGTTTAGATTAGATAATAGGAAGAAATAATTTCCTATGCGGGTAGTGACCCACTGGCAGAGGTGGCTCAGGGAAGCTGTGTATGCCTCATCCCTGGAAATGTCCAAGGCCAGGTTAGATGGGACTTTGAGCAACCTGGTCCAGTGGAAGGTGCCCTGTTCATGGGAGGGAGCTGGAACTAGATGATCTTTTATGTCTCTTCCAACACAAACCATTCTATGATTCTGTGTTTAGAGGTTTATTAGTAGAAGATGTCAAAAAATCTGTAGAAAAGATAGGAATGAACTCCTCATAGCTTGGTGCATGTTGTCTTTTCGGTATAACCCTGCTTTATTAAAAATGGAGGTTTTTAATGTATGTTTCTTAAAAGAAGCCATTGAATTTCATACTGTTTCCTTTATGGTTTATGAGCCAGGCAGACTGGCTTTAAAGAGGTGTCATCCCATTATGGATCCTGCATAGCTCCTGTATATCACTGCTAACTACAGCCATTTTATTTTCTAGCCACTGACAGCTGTATTTCACTGTTTTTTGCAAAACAATGTAGAGAGAATTGCCTTGCTGTAAAGGATCTCTACTGCTTTAAGGAATGGCTCTCAATGGAGGAGAACTCTCAGAAGGGGATTTACAAGCCGGGGCTGATGCTGCTCACTCTTCCTGAATGCAACAGGTTGCCCAGCCTGCACCAGAATCCCAGTTCCTGCACTCGCATCCCCTTCTTTGGTAAGGTGGCACATGCTGCTGATTGTCCAGAGAGCTGTCTTCTTGGTAAGGGAGAGGGGAAAGGTGCCATCCATAATTTACAACTAAAGTAAAAGCTGATGGTGGGTCCTGTCAACACTTGTGCATGGAATTGTGACAGCTGCTTTGGCTGTTTGCCTCCGTCGTGCAACTGGGGTGTGGGAAAAATCCCTCCAGCAAATAAAGCCTGGATCTTTATTTAGAAGATCATAACAATCCTGAAAAACAGCCTTAATGATAGCAAAATTGCCACTCAGGTGCCTTTGCAAGTAAACAAGTTGTTGAAGCACTGCTAGAGAAGGAACATTTTCCTGTAATGTGCTTCTAAGTGAGGATACAGTGATACTGCATCCTGGACAATCTCTCCTTACATCTTGTCTTGTCTTTTTACAGATTTCAAGAAGGAGAACATAACCAGTAAGTAGACTGTTCCAGACGATGTTTTTAGGGATGGGAATGATATTCTTCATTGAAGCTGCCATTTGCAAAATGTTTTTGTGTTTTCTGCTGGTCTTGGCTGGCTGAATTTAGGTTATTACTGAGGAATGTCTGGGTTTCCACGTCCAAGGCATGGGGAAACACATTTCCACCTCTTTGGAGATTGGGAAGACCATGGGCTGTTAACTTTTTATGAGAAAGGCATGGTGATTTTAGATGGTATCCTTCCCCCCAGCAGTTTCCTTTTCTTTTTTATCCATTGCCTCTCATTCCCCCCATCCATATTTGCATTTCTGATTCTAAGATTGTCCCAGCCTTATATATTAACAACAGGGTTACCTATGTCAGGCTGGCCTTGCAAGAACTTTAGTTCCCAAGCACTCTCCTCAAATCACCTCTGAAGCCTGGCTGTTTCTTGTATAAGCCCCCCATGACCAGTGGTGAGACCCAGATATTTCCTCCAGTATTTCCTGACTTTTGTCAGGCTCCCACCCTGCTGCTGGTTGTGGCTGAAACATGCATGCCCAACTCTTCCATTCATATGCAATTGCAGTTTCAAGCTCAGACACTGAACTTACCCCATTGGTAAAAGGAGGAACCTCTCTCCTGCCACGCATCTAAGCAGGTGAGGTCTGCAGAGTTGGCAGTGGTAGGCACTTTCTTCGTGGAGAGACAGAAAGTTAAAAGGAAAAAAAAAAAAAAAAAGAAGAAATCAAGAATTTTGGGGAATATTCTTTCATGGAAAGACCTTTGTGCCACCTGACAACCCAAGAACTAGGGGTTTGCTGATGCATACCTGGAGACAAAGGCTTCAGCACCCTCTGGGCCAGTGCCTACAGCCTCCAAGTGCAGCCATGCCTGCCCTGGTAGAGGGACCACAAGAGAGGCATGTCAGGATATGAATGAAGCATTTATGGGATGGCTTCAGTGTCCCCACAGATGCTTCAGGACTTATCCTCTGTCTCCTGTGTGTGCATGGCCTTTTTTGTTCAGCTTCTACAACATTTTCCCAGAGTAGCATTGCACAGATGTGCAATATTCAGTCATGAACCATGAAGATAGAACAGTAACATTTTAGTAATATTGCCCTGTCTTTTTCCCTTTAGATCCACTGTTATGTGCACAAGGGTTTGTTGAGCATGAACTGAACCATTTGTTAGCATGCTATCAAATTGTTCAATAATGCCCTGATGGACCAGCTATATTATTCCCTCTGTCCTGTTGTAGCAAGATTGTCTAGATCGTAGGAAGGCAATCTATGAAAGCACCTGCATTTCCAGAGTATGAAGGATTCAGAGGTTCTTATTTAGTGTTGCTCTTGCCCCTAAAGCTCTCCACATTCATCTTTTAAGGTGTCTCACTGAAATTTATTTCAGATATGTGCAGAAATCTTTTTCATGTTTATTACTAGCTGCGTCAACAGGCATGTATCAGGCACCGCTTTTCTTGCCTTTGAATGCGAAAATATAATTCTGGGGTCAGGTACACATGTTCCAGGACAGCTTAACAAGATTTTATACCTCTTCAGAGCCACAGTTGCCATCATGGGGGGGCTGCCATCTTATTGCAGGTGTGACTCATAAATGGTATATACATATCAGTCAAAGAAATTCACATTGGAAAGTAAAACTATAGAAAACAAAATTAGGACAAAAGAATTTCCCGGTTTGTTAATTTTTCTACCAAGGCTAACAATGCAGTGGACCCTAATATATGCCAATATATCTATCCCAATGTTAGCCTCGGCTCAGATGAGTTTAAAGATTAGCTACTGTGAATTGCAATGTGTAAGGCTGCATCTCCTCTGCTGTCTTTCTGCTTCCTAGATTATGGCAGCATGCGTTAAACTCTCCTTTGAGGACCTGTGTATGTGAGGACATATATCCTGTTAGGACATGAATGCATATTCCTGCAGTAAAATCTCAAGATTTTCTGCCTAATTTTTCTGCAGCTAGAACAAGCCCTGTGTATGCAGTGACTGCACTATCTTCATTATAAAAACCATCGTTTTATACTGATACCATTCCTTAGATCATAGTTTAGAGCATACTTTAGGGTATGGTTTCCATGCTGAAATCCTTTGGCTGTTTCCAAATAATCAAAGGGGATAAACACCATACAAAAGCAGGAGGAGGGCACCCTTGTGAATCTCACCTCCCTGCTACCAACCTCAGGAGACGAGTGTCTTCCTGTTAGTGCCCCAGTAAGAATGCAGGCTGTGAATCATGGAACCAGTGCTGTGGTTTGCTTACTGCTTTGGTTTGGCTTGAGTGGGAAGAGTGTGGCTCTGCCCTGTACTTTCTGCATGATGTACTGTGAGCTAAGTAGTTGCAGCTCAACCATCATAAGCACATGGCTTGTTTTTTCAGTCTGAGAGAGCTGCAGCGCCCTCTTTGAAGCCTTAACAGATTTCCTTGTATGTATTGAGTGAAAAATTCATTAGCATGTAAATAGGAAGTTAAGCAATACCCTTCCTGTCTTGTCTAGCCCTTCCCTGTGCTTCAGATCTGATGCTCTTAGATTGTCTCATATAATGACACAAACTATTCTTGTGAGTCTCTGCTGCAGGACATGCAGGACTCTGATTGCCTTGACCTCATGTTTTGTTGTGTTTTTTTTTTTGTTTTTTTTTTTTTTTTTTTTTCTCCCAGGGACTTGCTACAGTGGCAATGGCCAGTTATACCAGGGCACAGCCAATGTCACAGCATCTGGCATTCCCTGCCAGAAGTGGAGTGATCAGGTGTGCATCAGTGTGAGATCCACCAAATGGAGAGCTGTGCTCGAGGTTTGCTTTTCCAAGGAGTTTCTCAGGCAGCCCAGTCTCAGTGAAAGGGATGAGCAGGGAACAGGTTGCCTTCACTCCTGACCTCACTGGTGTTCTACAGTCTCATTATATTTCAATCTGCATGTTCCCTTTACTGTGTCAAGATGGGTCCTCTGTCATTTCAGGCGACTGAAAAGCTGTTTTGAGGCTCTCTCTTGCTTAACTCCTATGGTGTTTTTTTCATTTTGTTTTAATAATAATAGCAGGGAAAATTATGCTGAAACACTAATTCAATTTGTTTCCTCCCCCAAGGCTCCCCATTTGCACAGGAGGACTCCTCAGGTTTTCCCTGAGTTGTTTGATGCTGAGAATTACTGCCGCAATCCTGGAGGTGAGAACGAGCGTCCCTGGTGCTACACAAAGGATCCAGCTGTGACCTGGGAATACTGCAGTGTGTCTCCCTGTGGAGATGGTAGGCAACTGCACTTTACAATTTCTGCCACTGTGGCTGTTTCGTGGCCATGCAAGGTGTTTGCATCCTGAGTACACCAATCTGCTTTGTCTTCTGGATTCAGCTGGTTCTGGGTCTTCTCATAGATTCACATGGCATCTTAAACCAGAAGGTTTAATGCACCTCATGAAGAGGGTAAAATGAAGACAGGCAAATCAAGCACCTCGCCCTAGGTTATATAAATGCCAAAGATGACGTGCAATGTGCTGTGGCATACTTAAAAACTGATTTGTCATACTGTTTAGAAGGTAGGGTTTCAGTCTTCTTTCCAAAGTTGTTTAAGGTGATTTTTTTTCTGTAATAACCGCTCCTCCTGTGCCCCGCCCCCCCCCTCCACTAATTTGAACTAAAAATAATCCTAAAAAAGTTCTTTGCTGTCAAAGCTAAGTCTTCCTGTTATTTCTTGTCCAATGAATAGACTAATTTTTGAAAAATATTTCATTCAAGATTCCTCATTTCTGGATTTCAGTGCTTAGAAATAAGACTGCATTTGGAAACTTCCTGCACAGGGAACAGGGGCTCCATGGACATAAGTGAACACAAGAAATTTCCAGTTTAGCTGGCGATTACAAAGAAGAAGAATAATTTCAATTTCTTTCTGGTTCTCAATAATGGCATGCAGAGCATAGCATTTTCTAGAATGTCTCAGAAACTACTCCACAGATAGTTATGTAATTTTTTCCCTAATAATACAGCCAAGTGTATTTCAAACTAATTTTCCGTGTCGGCCCCCTGAAGAGATGCAAATTGTTGGGGGCAGGAGGATATTTTGGGAAAGTACCATGCTGTACTTACTTGGTCTTACACTCCTCCCTGCAGATTCCTTTTAGGACACACGATACATAGTGGTTTACATTGTGCATCATTGATCTTTTCCACTGCAGACATTACTATATTTGAATACTGCCGAGACTGTCAGATGTGACCTCCCATTTGTAACTCTTTCAAATATTCCATACCTAAATTGTGTTCTCGGCTTAATGGGAACTATATATCAGTCTTACCAGATCTTGGATTTTCACATCTGGCAAGCACAAATGGGTTTTGTTTCCTGCAAACCAAGATTCCCTAGTATGGCTCTCTCATGTGGTCATATGGTTGTATTTATAATGGCAGTAATTCCCAGGATGACAGGCTAGCTCTGTAAATTCCTCTTAGAGAAAGCTTCATAATCTAGAAGAGGCATAACCCTCTGATTTTATTTGCATTACAGCAATGTTATCACTGGGAACAAGAAAACCAAATGGAGGGACTCTAAATCTGCCCCCTCCTCCTCCATTTTCTCCTACGTACTCCATGACTGTTATCATCTCAATCATCTCCAGCTTTGCTCTGGTCGTGATCTTTGGCATTATCACCCTGGTTTGCTGCTGTCGTCGAAAACAGTGGAAAAACAAAAATAGGTAAATCTTGGTACTTAACTGAATGCAAGAAATGCTGCTTTAAAAAAACGGCCTTCTTTCATAGGCCGTTCATAGGACGGTGAAGCACCTGGTAGGGGACAGCAGCCCTCTCTTTGACTGTGGCAGCCCAGTGTAAGTTCTGTTGAATTCCTGTGCCAGAGCAGAGGGTGGTCTGGTGATCAGGGACATGGCATGACACCTTGCTGCAAGGCTCCTTCAGTAGCTCTGCTGCACCTGCCTTTTCCATCCTGAAAGACATAAGCTCAGGAGGAGATTAGCTAGTTATCTCCTAGTTGAGGGCTGTGCACACACTGACCAAAAATAATTTTGTTGTTTCAGGGAGTCGGAGACACCAACTCTCACCACTCTGCCCTCTGAGCTACTCCTGGACCGGCTGCACCCCAACCCAATGTACCAGCGCATGCCTCTTCTCCTCAATCCAAAATTGCTTAGCCTAGAGTATCCCAGGAATAATATTGAATATGTGAGAGATATTGGAGAGGGAGCATTTGGGAGAGTCTTCCAAGCCAGGTAAGCAGTGTCTTTGTGAGTCTTTTTTATCTGAAGGTACTTGTGAAAAATCGGCACTGAAAATGGTCCATCTATCCATCCACTCAAATGCATGTGTACTAAATATTACACAATACTTAGGTTTGAATAATTGTTTTTGTTGTCCACTGCTATCTGTCAATATTTGTTAAACTTTTGCCACAAATTACTCTTTTCTACTCTCTAGGAGATGTAATGCCTTACTCGCATACTAAAGTCTGGTATAAAAGTTCAGCTGAATTTTGCCAAGAGTACTGCCTGTGACATGTCTTTTTGTGAAGTTCTTACATTTCCCAGTATTTATGAATTGTCAGTGAATTCCATTATGACACCAATATTGATCTGTTCAATAACCACAGATTACATTATAATTGTGTCCTGCTACAGTTCAGTCCCAGCCAATTTTCAACTTGATTCAGTGGCAAAACCAAAGCAAACCAAACCAAAAATCCCCCAAAAAACCTCCTCACATAGGACATTGGGGGGATGGGGGGTGATTGTGTGTCTGTGGCATCCCAGCCTTAATGGGAAATGCACACTCAAGATTTGCAGATGCTCATGGGTGAAAGGAACAGCAAAAGTCAGAGTATCTGCAAAGATGTACAAATTTTTATTAGCATATTACACACCTGCCATGGAAATAGCTATTTTATAGTCTCTGACCTCCTATATAAACACAGGGCTGTGGGTTTTGAGTGAAGGGATAGTGTGTAAAGGGAGACAAAAAGATGGATTAAAGATAGAAGGAGAGAAAGAAAGGAAGAAAGGAAAAAGAGAGATCAGCGCTTTGTTCTAACATCAATTCAGCTGACAGGAAGTTTAGGGTCCTGGGGCACATGTGTGCCCAGGCTTTGTACACCTTTTTACAGTAAAATGGCAGTGCCTTTTTACAGTAAAATGACTGTGTCCCGGAGCTAACTTTCTATACAAGTGAGTTATCATGGACAGCCCCTTCTTCCAGAGCTTTCTGGACAAGCTTGGAGGCTTTGGAGGTCTTGGGTGCTCTTGATCCCCCTTGCAGTCCATTTCTTGCCTACTTCTTGGCCTCATTCCTGCACCTCTGATATGCGGTGTTGTGCTTATCTTCAGGAGCCAGAACAAGGACACTTGTCTCAGAAAAATGTTGCCCTACCTCTGTAAACCTTTCTCCAGCCATAACAATTCTTGGTTGGCTCCATGGCTATCTGGATATCAGTGTTTGAATAACATACATAACTTCCCTTATCTCTAGACTTCTACAGTGCCCCCTTTAGTTAGTTTCTCACTTTTTATTTTTGGAATTTGCAGCCATTGTTACCTGTTTTAAGCCTAAGATATTAAATGAGAATTCAGTTCTGATAATATCATGGGAAGTGAGATTGTGCATTTTCACAAATGTGAAAAATCTTTACTTGACAACCTCGAACATGAGGAGAATGGAAGATGTCTAGTTTTTCTTGACAAAATTCATTATTTCTTCAAGACAATCTTTGGACAGTTAATGGTTCCCCCTAAAGTCCCATCCCCAAATTCCTAGAAGAAAGTGTACAGGCTGCATAGTTCCCTGCTTAGTCAGGGCAGTTATCTTTGTCCTTTGCAGTTAACAAGTATGGGGCATGATTTTGTAGCTGTATCTGCAGTAGTGTATGATGACATCATAAAAACCTAGGGAAGGATCAGTGTCCCACCATGGGCCCAGGTCTGCTTGGTGGAATGCTTCTTTTGACTGACATGCTAAGGACTGTCCTTGCAACAAACAGTCATAATGCTATTTGTAATGATTATAGTTAAGCTGTTGATACACCTGCTAGAAAATGAGATCTGTGCAGGTTAAATGTGTTACAGCTGGAAAACAATTTCAATAGCTGTGTTGAATTGTTTTCCTAATGAAGAGATAAATTATTTCTAATGGAAAAAAGCAGGCATACTTTTCTTTATTACAGAGAGAACTAAAAATAACAAAATTCAAAGGGCACTCAGTGTGAGCGTCACAGATGCTTAGCCTGTGATGAATTGTTAGCCTGGATTACCAAACACATCTGAGCTCTAAACAAGAACAAAGCTATAGAAACTGCACAAGAACTGTGCTTGGGGCCCTGCACACCAGGGGCACTGGACACCTCTTGTCCCAGACTCAGCACAGCCCTCAGACTGCCCTGAGGTGCATCACCTTCCTGCTTATGCTCCAGGAGTCTTCACCTGTGCGCCAATAGGGCAGACATTCTTCTTGCCAAGTGCTGCTTTGGCCTTGCTCTGGGAATTTTAATACAATTTGAGTGCTGCACAGGCCTTTCTGAGCTCGAAATGACTTTCACGGATATCAAGCAAGGCTTCTCAAGGGGCCTTCAAATGTCACTAAAGTGCTATTTAAGCAAGTGCCAAAGTGGTGTAAAGACCTTTTATGTGGAATTTCTCCACTTCAGCACTGCAATTTCTTTCAATTAAGACTTTGCTGTTGTCAGTGGAAACTGAGAGAAATAGATGTGGGAGGAAAAAAAGAAAGCATCACAACTTATCTAGCCTTTTCAAAGTAAGGAGTACCACATCCTGAGAGATGCTTGCCCTCTGTGGCTCAACCAAGGAGCTACAGAAATGTTGCTTCTTAAGGGCCTCTTTTTTAAATTGCCATCTCTATCAAAAGTGCCTCCAAGGCTTTATAATTCCTTATAATAAGCATTTCTGTGCTTATTATAAGGGTATATAAATATGTAAATAAGGACATATATATAAAATTTGTTATATACTATATATAATATATATAAAATATACAGAGTATATAATATAATATTACTATAAGGATGTATAAATATATACATAACATTTCTGTACACTGCTGATAGATATGTGCAGACCGCTGATCCACTAGTACAAGCTGTGTATCTGTCCAGGTTACTGAAACTATCAAAACTCAAATTATTGCCTTCCCACCTCAGAAGGATAAAATGTACTTTCCTGCATGTGGTAAATGGACGTCTCAAGCTAAGTTTAGCAATCCTCTTACTTCTCTCGCTCTCATGTTTCTTGCTCTTCTGTAAACAAAGCTCTGCACTCAGTGCCAGCAATGCCTCTGCCAGTTGGCTGCTGTGAGTCCTGATTCAGTGTTTACTCACTCCTGGGTCAAGCAACATGTTAGGACAGGAAGTGTCTAGCTATCATTTACTAGCTTCTCCTGAAAGGCTGCTGTCTTCACCAGGAACATCTTCACACTTGGAAGGATAAGGAAGTAATCATGCTTGGAACAAAATTCAGGGCCTGGCTCAGGTCTGTTCCAGACAGGTCCTTGTGGCTGATTCTCCTCCTGGGAGGGCCACGCTGGCCCCACAAGCCACCAGAGCACCATCTCCGTTCAGTTCAGTGCAAAAGAGCACACAGGTTTTCTCCCAGAGCTGGATCTGAGTGGTCCAGGCTAAGCCCGAAGATCAGGATTGCCTAAAAGTATAGATGTGGAGTCCTTGCTAGTAAGCCAGTATGGAGTTTTTGCTAGTAGACTGGTAGACCTACACTGCAAATGCACCACTTGTCCCTCCTTAGGGACAAGACTGTCCCTAAGGTCAGAGTTTCTTGACAGAAACTCCTCGTGTTCTATCTGCAAAAGGTATTTCTTTGACCTTCTGTCTCATATATAGCTGAAAAATAGTGTTGGTGTTAATTAAAAAAACCCCAAACCTTCCTTTCCCCCTCAAAAAGCTATCCCTGCTGATTCAGAGCAGTCTCTTGCTCACTTATTCACTTAACCAAAGGATAGGGTAAAGGTAGATTCCCACCAGACTCAGTAGAAGTTAATTGCATTATTTAATGACCTAAGAAAAGCTACCCAGTTGTTATGGTGAGCAAGGTGGGAACAGGACATAGTCTTTTTTACATAGTTACTGCTTTGGAAAGCAAACTTGACTGGGAACTTAAATCAAACATTCTCTAAATAGGCTCAGGGTGAAATTCCTAACTGCACTGCTGCTTATTTCTTTGAACAGCTTGTACTTAAATGCCTGTTGATGCCTCTGGTGCACAAATCCCTGGGTGGTGAAGCAGGCAGACTGTTGCTGTCCACCTTGTGCACAAACAATGTAAATTTCTCTTCAGCTTTTAATTAATTGCAAGAGAGATTACCTAAGGTAATTTCTTTTGATGCTTCCCAGTTCAAGAAGGGAATTAACCTGTTTTTCAAAAAACACTGCCTTTCTGGCCCTTCGCCTAAATTCTCTAGGTTCAGAGGCAGGAGATGTGCCTTAGAGATGTGCCCCTATCATTTGTGCCAAGACTGTCTTTAGGGCATGAAAGGGGTCAACTTTGACATCTGTCTGCCAAGATTTCAGACAGTCTCTGCCTCTGTGCCAGATAAGTGTGCATTTCCCAGGTCTGCCAAGATCTCTACTGAATCACCATGAGCTTTCAAAGGTGACATTTCTGGCTTTTGCCTGAAGGCTGGTTAAAAGACTGTGTGCAGCTTAACCTCACTTGGTTACATTTAACTGGGTTTACATTACAGGATTCAGTGAAATGGGGTGGTTGGGTGTACATCAGCCTGGGGTGAGTTTCTGTCTCCAAAGCAGGCAGGTCTGAGTTCTGCCTACCCCTGCTTGGGCACTGTGCTGGGTCTGCTAGTCAGGGATGAGTGGTAATCTGTGAAACTATTTGGAAGACATAAAGGCCTCCTATTTTTACTTTTAAATTCTCTATTACTTTGTTCAGAATGCTGCTTCTGGCTCTAGTGCTGAGAATTGACAGCAGGTGGTAGGTGCTCATACTCCTCCCTTCTGCAAGACTGGAAACTGCTGCCAGCACAGGGGAAAAGAAGGAAGACAATTTGCTGTAGTGGAGGCAGTAGCAGACAAGTGTGGGGTCTGATCCTCTGCTCTGGCATGCCAGACCTCCTTGCCTGAGTGTCTCAGCTGTGATGTAGCCACCTGTGCTTCCTTTCTTGATGGACACCCTGCCATCCAGTGACATTTGACATTTACCGCATCCAAGTGCAACTTTTGCAACTGCCATGTGTCTGAAGTAGACGACAAGGAAGCTGGAAATTTGCTTAGGAAATTGGAGTCTCCTCTAGCTGCTGCTGAGAAATAAAATAACCTGTCATTCGAGCAATGGGAGGGCAGTCAGGCTGATGTAGTAACATGAGGTATTAAGTGGGCACCACTCTCCGTGGGCTCTGGCTGGCTACCAGTACAGAATGTGTTTTAGCTGCAAGACTCTGGGAATAGTTTGCACAGGAAACAAGTGTACGTCTGAGGTTTGGTGCATGTTTGAGGAGCGGAAAGTTACTCTTCTCCAGCAACAGCTACCCCTAAATATTTGTTGGTGGGCAAGCCTATCTAATTAAACTTGTTGAGGGTGCAGGGATCTGTGTATAAGAAAACAAATTTGTTGCTCCAAGTCAGGATTCTGTCTCCTAAAGATTTGTGTCTGTAAGTTTTAGTTGAAGATTCACCAGTGTCAAAATGTGCATATTCACACTTATTAACCTGTTCTTCATACAAGGCACAGGTTTGCTTTGTCCCTTCTGTCCTGTCATGTGGTTCCACAATCTTGTAGGAATATTAACTGTTTTCTAGACCTCAGCTACAACACATTAAATGCAGCTGAAATTAGCCAATCATTTTATAACTTGTTGAATTAAAGGTGCATACACGAGCCACACACAGACACACAGAGAACAGTAATAAAAGGCTATTCTCCAAACAAAACCAAGGGAATACACTTACTGTAATTGTTACTTTCACTCTAACAGTAGCTAGATATACCAAAGTAACCATTGTGCCAGGTATGGGAAAGGAGGCTCTTTCATCAATTTGTTAGAAAATAGGTTTATTTTTAACTCAGCCATTACACCACAAAAGTGAATTGTTTGGACTAGAAGTCTTTCCTGTCTTCAATTAAGTTTATGATGTGATCTTCAGCCTATGGAGAGTTTGCTTCTTACCAACCTTTATGTCTTTACCAGATGTGGTTATGAATCTGTAAGCAGAAAGACCAGGAATCAAAAAAAAGCTGTATTGAATTTAGTCTCACCTGAACCAAAATATACATCTCTTTAATATGCAATGGACATCGCAGTCCCAAGAGATGAAAGTGGGCTTTAAGGTTCCTTCTGTTGGCTCTGAGGACTTCCAACTTTTTTTTTTTTTTTAATCAGCCTCTCCTTTTGCATCAGAAACAGAACCTATATTAAGTGTGCATGTATTCATCACTGGTGGTTCCTCTCTTCCCTCTCTTTGTAGGGCCCCAGGGCTGCTGCCATATGAACCTTTCACCATGGTAGCAGTGAAAATGCTGAAGGAGGAAGCATCTGCAGACATGCAGGCCGACTTTCAGAGGGAAGCAGCTCTCATGGCAGAATTTGACAATCCAAACATCGTTAAGCTTTTAGGTATCTCATTGAGGCATCCTGTTGCCTTAACAGGATGGTGCATCACATAAAAGGCTCCTCATGCTGCACTGAATATACTGCTGTCCATCTTGCTGCTTAACTCTGCTTCCAGTCTAATGACATTGACACAGACATCTTACAAGGGAAGACCTGAAGTCTCATTAGTTTTATAGGTCCCACATACTATGGTGATGTCTGAACACTTAGTAGAATTGGAAAAATGAAAATTAAATGAACAAAGAAAGCCAGCCACAAAAACAATCTCTTTCTTTCCTTCCACTCTCATCTGAAAGGACATCCTTCTTTGTTAGATTTTCCTTAGAAAGTCTTAAAGCTGCAGCTTGGCTAATAAGGCATTTTCTGAAAAGAAAGCTGCTAAGCAAAAATATTCTTTTAGAAAACTTTCATTATTTTGTCTGAAGTAGATGCTGATGGCCACTTTTCTCTGGCAATCCTGCTCTAAGTTGTGTGCAGATCTGATTCTCATGAACAGGGGCATCTGGGATCTTAATTTATTTCAGTAGGAAGCTCCACAACATATCGAAATGGATAAACCACAGCTTTGGGGAAGCTGTGTTGATAAAGGTACTTTGGCTACAGAAAAGAAAAGCAGGAAATGCACCAAGCTGGACTGAACTTTGTGTTTGTTGTTATCACATTTTATGCCAGAAAAGGGAAAAGGCGCAAGCACAAACAAGTCTCGCATCAAGGGGCTGTGGAGAAACAACTTCATGGTTGAAGACAGCTTAGATGATAAATCCCTCACATACACTTGTCATGCTTGTCAGATCCTGATGTCATCAGATTAGGAACAGCCATTTGTTTTTCCTCAAAGATTCAAATATTAGGTCATCAACCAGAATTTCAGATTTCACAATAATTTGCATCACCACTCGCTTAATGATGGCCCTGAAAAAAAGCAAAACACATACATTTTAAGGGTTGGCCTTTGCTGGTTAGCAGCTTAATGATAGTCACACAAATATTACTGCATCACTGTATGAACAGTAAGGCTCATGGAAGTGTGGTTAATGCTGTCCCACCAACAAAGCTGATGAAGAGCCAAGCATGAGCCTTTCAGTGGGACTATGTTCTGCATCTAACTGATACTGCAAGTGTCTCCTTTCTGTTGTCTGTTTTTGATTTGTCTTTCTTCCAGTTTTGAATATCTGTCATGTCAAAAGTAATTCCTCAACCAACATTTTTTGCATGAGTTGTTTAAAGAAAAGAAAAATCCATAAGGCCGTGAGTTTCCTTGCAATTCAAGTGAACTGGGTTCCACTGAACCCTTGAACATGCCCTTGGTGAATAATTTTGAGGTCTTCCTGCTTATGTGTCACCCATACAACAGTTTTATTGTTGTAATAATACAATGATCACAACAAATAAACGCATTAAAAATAACATGGTCAGAACATTAAAGGTTACTTCCTGAAAGTCCTTGCAGTTGAACCTGGGAAGAGGTAATACTTTTGTTAATGTTAGCTTAAGCAGGATTTGGCTCTTAATTAAATATAGCTCCAAAACTCTGTGTTTTACCTGTGATATTGAAAAAAATTTTGCATGTAGTCATGTGCATGACTTGTTGGCATCACCCACAGAGCTCAGCATTAGATCCCCAATGAAAGGCTTTGAAAGAGGCAGCGTGCATGATGCATGCATGCAAAGTGAATGGTATTTGCATGGTCGCGTCTCTCTGCATTACTGAAAGTGTCCCTTTTGTGTAAGTATTTCTGGACGTTTTGGCCTTTGCACAGCAGAGCCCTCTTTGCTGCCCAAGTGATGGGTGTTGTCTGTCCTCCCCAGGCGTGTGTGCTGTGGGGAAGCCGATGTGCCTGCTCTTCGAGTACATGGCCTACGGGGATCTGAACGAGTACCTGCGCGACCGCTCGCCCCGCAACCTCTGCAGCCTGGCGCAGGACGGTCTGGACTCCAGGCTTGGCCTGCCAAACCCTCTGGCACTGGGCTGCACCAGCCAGCTCTGCATTGCCAAGCAGGTTGCTGCTGGCATGGCCTACCTCTCTGAGCGCAAGTTTGTCCACCGGGATTTGGCCACCAGGAACTGCCTGGTGGGGGAGAACATGGTGGTCAAAATTGCCGATTTTGGTCTCTCTCGGAACATGTACTCAGCTGACTATTACAAAGCAAATGAGAACGATGCCATCCCCATCCGCTGGATGCCCCCCGAGTCCATTTTCTACAACCGCTACACCACAGAGTCTGATGTGTGGGCCTATGGAGTGGTGCTGTGGGAGATCTTCTCCTATGGCATGCAGCCTTACTATGGGATGGCTCATGAGGAGGTCATCTACTACGTGAGGGATGGAAATGTTCTCTCCTGCCCAGACAATTGTCCCCTGGAACTCTACAACCTGATGCGCCTCTGCTGGAGCAAGCTGCCTGCGGACCGGCCAGGCTTTGCCAGCATCCACCGCATCCTGGAACGCATGTATGAGAGGGCCGTGGCCAACATGTCTGTCTGAGGGATGCACTTCCTTATTTGTCTCCTGCGTCCACCTATCCAGACTGACTTGGACCAGCCCATGAGCTCCTGAGCGATGGCTTTATACCCTGTCCCACTCAGGGAGGAGAAACAGCTTATTCCACTACCAAGCAAGAAATATAGACTGCACCTCCTTATGCATCTCCCTGAGTGGGACATCACCTCCCAAAAAACAGGGCTGACCTTTAGACATCAAGACAGGACTCCTCAGGTTGGTGAGAGTGCTGGTCATGCTGACTCAGTGCTTTTATACAGCATTTCCAGGAGCACTGAAGAAGGCAAACAGAGCCTTCTTCCCAGAGCTCTGGGAAGGCAAACCAATGTTTCTTCCTAACCACTGTTTCTTCCCTTCCTGAGCGATCCACCATGCCCTTCTGCATTTACACTCTTGGCTTCTACCTTTTTTTTCCCCCTTTCTCTTATATTTTCAAATATTATTTAAAAAAAGATTGCAGAGTTCAATCTTCTTTTGGGGATACTGTTTATTATTTTATATTTGCATACTGTTTACTATTTTGTTTTGGAGTACTTAAACCTTTTGCAGAAAAAGGATGTTTCTGAAGCCATAGGCCACTTTCATCTTTCTTTTAACTTCCACTCTCCCTCATTACACTAACACTGACAGAGTCAAAACAGGAGCCTGCTGGATCACTAGCAGCCACATGCATCTTATGTTACCAAGACAGGTAAACTCCTGTCAAGCATGCCACTTTCCATTTTTCAGTGTGGGGAATTCAGTCATTTTCATTTGATGTTAAAGTCTCACCTAAAAGCTTCCCTTAAGCGTTGCAGCACATCTTTCCTGCCTTCCCCTGAAGCAAAAAAGCCATTTTGTCCTACAGGAGAAATTAATCCCAAAGGCCTGGTGCTGCACCTCGTAACCATCCAAGGTGTATTTATTTGCCACTGCATGGTCCTCACCATGCCAAAATCAGAGAGAAATACATCCCCTCTTGCAGAAGTGTGGCAGCTTGTATTAATTGTTTATTTTCTTTTCCTTTACAATCTTTGTCTCCTGTTTCTGGTTTTCCTTTCCTGACAGATTCTCCTAAGTCCCCCTACAGTATTTGCTGGCCACCTTTCCTTGTTCTGCAGTTTAGAGACAGCGAAATAAGGAAGGTGGACGTCTGCTGCCAGTGTCCTTCCGAGACAAACTGTCAGGGAAAGGTGGAGAAAGTGGATGCATACAAGAGGAATTGCAAACTGTCCATCTGCAGGGCAAAGATGAGACTGCTTCAGTTATGCATAGCCAGCAGCCCATCTCCAAACACCAAATCTTTCTCTGCTAGACATTCTCCAAATTGTAATAGGTACTTCAGTGCTAGAGAAGATTTTATTCCTCTGGTGACAGGTGTAACCTTTTAGCTCCTAGTGGAGTGAGAAGAAGTTGTCCCAGAGCCTCACTGCTGATTCAAAATACAGCCTGAGGCAGGGATGTGCATTATGACTGAAGTGCAGGAGTGCAAGACAATGAGTGTTTGGTGTGGCTTCTGTAACTGGGACACACTGATTTAGCCTACCCAAAAAGCAGCAGCAGAGAGCAGCTCTCTATGGTGTCTGAAAAGTAAGCTTGAAAAGGTCTGTGAACCATTATAAAGAACAGAACTGGAAAGTTCATACTTTCCTCTACTGCTCTCCTGTTTGTTTGGGGTTTTTTTGTTGCTGTTGATTTTTCTCATATAACCATAGTTTTTTCTGATTGTGGCCATAATAGCATAATTTAATGTTTTCAGACTACTGGTGTCGCTTTCACTTCCAGCAAAGAGCTTGCAATTACCAAAGACAGTGGCATGAAAAGAGGTTTGGGCTGCAAAATGTTGAAGTTCTCAAATGATATCTTCATGATGAACGCAAAATGGCTAATACTGTCTTACTCATTTAGCAGTCCTACCACCATGCTGCTATAACAAAACAGTTTACTGAGGTTTGGATGCTAAAGACAAATATCCCAGAAAATCCCAAAACCCTCAATTCAATAAAAAAATTATGCTGGAGTTCCTTGTACAGCTCTTGTTATTGCATCATGAGCACCTCTCAGTGTGTATTGTTAAATTTCTGTTAGGTTATATCAGCTCCCTCTCTGTCTTACCTTGTTCTGAGGAGGTAAAAGTGAGGAAGCAGGCCTGGAGGGAAGGGGGCTGATGCCAAGCTGAGCCCGAATACACAGCCCAGGATTTGCATCATCTCTGTAAGGGAGGGTGAACATTCAAGATCCTTGCAGTGCTCAAGGCATCAGGCATTTTATCACCCTCTTTAGAGAGGAGAAGGTCAGAAGCTGTGTGTGAGTAGTGGTGTGGGTCCAGCTACCTAGCACCTCTTTTGAAGCTGGAATGATTCTTATGCTAAGCAAAGCTCACAGTAATAGGTGCAAAACCTGCACCATGTGCTAAGTATAAACAAACACACTCATTTACAGTCTGCCTTTCTGCCTTCTAGATCCCCGTGTTGGCTTCAGTTGTTCATTCTCCCATTCCCCCAGGAAGATCATTTTAAAACCAAAATCACAGTTTTCTTCTTGTTTGCTGCCTGTAATGTCACATGCTTGGAATTTTCAGTAACTGTCTTTGTGAAAGAAGGGCTTCCTTAGACTTGGAAGTGTAGCCCTTTTCACCTCATTTTCCTAGCCCAAATGCTTCTCTTAGTGGCCCCATATTTTCGATAACAGTGGAAAATTTGGTCTTCCTAGTCCAGCATTCCAGCCATTGCATTGTAAGCATGTACTGAAGTGTGAGGTAGCTAGTGTCTGGAGGTCAGGAGGGAAAAAGCTTCCTTTCTTGCAGGAGGAAAGGGATCATTTCAAGATAGACTCAGAGAAGCTCTCAGCAGCATGCTCTCTGGGAATGATAATCGCTTCTGTGTACCAATCCAGCAGGAGGGCTTAGCACCTAAATGGTGCTGTCCTTTGAGGATTAAACTGTAATAGGACTTCTGCTGCCTTAGAGTGTAGCTAGATTTTACTGTTTCCTTCTGCTGTGTGCTTTTCAGCTTGCTAGGGGCTGGAGGTTGACTGCTTTCATGACATGCCGTCTTTCACAGATGTTTTTTCTCCTCCTTATGTTTAAGATTCTGCTGTCTTCATTCTATTTATACAGTGTGCTATGCCAGATTCTTCTACACTTTCTGTGCAATTATCATTTATGTAACAAGAATTATTTTGAATGGGAGTAAACAAAGGGATTATGAGAGAGTAGAAGAGCAAGAAAAGTTTGTTACTCAAAAAAAGTTGTTTGGGAGCAAAAATATTTTGCCCCTCTAGTTTGGATTTATAATTCATGTAGAGAGAGGATGAATAAAAAATAAACATTTTTGTGTTCATTTGATAACATTTATGTGCTGCAAGGTAGAGCACTTTCCGACATTTAATTCTGTCCATACTGGCCCAAAAAATAACGAATGCTTCAAGAATTTGTATGTCACCCTTGTGCAGGGACCATACTAATATATGAATTTAAAATGAACATTTTTGGTGCTTTGGTTCTCATTCCTGCTGATAGCAGAGGGAGCCAGCAATCTGCAGAACTGGATGAGAACCCCAAGAAGAGGATTTGCAGCACATTTGATGTATCCATTCCCTTTACAAGTGGGCTGCCTTGAGCACTGGTAGCACATATACATCTTTATCCTGGGTGACATATTGTGAAATTTGACCAACCAAACAGCATAGAAATCCTCTCATGTTCCTGTGCCTTTACTTGACAGTTGCATTTAAAATGCACTTTTATAAGCATAAATTCCATAATTGATTGGACACTGCAGCGTGATCAAATTTGGATGGAAGGAACTTCCTCTCAAATACTTTGTGGGCTAAATGTAACTGTCTCGTCTCATTTACCCAAGGGAATATACTAGTTATTATTCTGTGATTGTTTGTTATACCTTCATGAATGATGGCTTTGAAAGACATCCCTAGAAGAGATGTACATTTCTCATTATCTCAACCTGTGTAGCTCGTGTGTGCAATATTTTATAAAATAAAGAGACAACGAAACAGATAATACTAATTCTGTTCACTCTGTTCTCTTCTTTCTCCAGCATGGTGAGTGGGGTTTTTTTTGTTGTTGTTCTGTGTTATTATATATATATATATATATAATTATATATAAGTCAGGTCAAAGGCATGTTGTTTTGGTGGGTTAAATTGGGTGCTGTAGGAACACATTAAGAAACTTTACATTATGAGAACACATTAAGGGCTGTTCAAGGGAAAGGAGAATGTTTTTACAGCAGGGTGGATTTGGAGTTCCTTGACCACTACCCCAAGGTGTAAGATGCCTCACACAGATGAGAATGACATCTTCTCCCTCCAAATATCTGCCTCCCTCCCAATATGCTGTCTGGATTCTGGTCTCACACCTAAGTGTGTGGAATTAAAATGTGGTATAAAATGTAAAGAGAATTGAATTTGCTGTCTGTAGAACACAGCTGAGCAAAGTTTCATGCTGATGGGTTTATTTTTGTTTTCTGCAAATCTTCTTCCTAGAAATCTTAGGGGGAAAAGTGTTTTGTGAAAGTAATTGCTGAGAATGTAATTAATGAATTAGGAAAGGAGTTATTTTTTTCTCCTCTCAATCAGATTGGATCATATTAAAGAGTTGATTGTTACATGTCAGGTTTTTCAAGTCACAAGAGGAAGTGGTGCACTCACTTCCCAGTACAAAATGAACAGACTTTTGAATCTTTAGAGAAACATTCTTCTACCCTGGCTATAAAGTTGACCCTATGGCAGAACCTGTTGTCTTCAGCAGTACAATTTCTTCCAGGCTTCCCTCCTTCCAACCTCCTTCTGAGGTCACCTGAACTAGACAGCACAATGGGATGTCCCCAGGGTCTTGAGTCTCCCTAAGTATTTTGGGTAATTCAGCCAACCTGCATGAAATAATAAGAGTAACTTGTGACTGGGAAAAGCAGAAACATGTAACAGATATTTTATTTTTCCTTGGCTTTTATATGTGATTTTGTAAAAATGCATATCCTTGTGTTTATGTATGTCTGTATGGGAAGAGGGTGATGAAACTTGCTTTGTGTGGAGGAAAAAAGAGATTTCAGTCAGCCCTCTATGCAAATTCCTTGCTCTGTCTTTGCATTTGTTCTAAGGCTTTGCATCTTCAGCTGAATGTAATGACATCTCACTTCCTCAAGAGAAACTTGAGTTCCTAAGAGGCCTTTGCTAAGTTTCTGTCATTGCAGTGATGTAGAAATTGCTGCCCCTCTGCTGCTGGTGAGAAGCTCTGAAGTAACATGAAGCAGCTTTTTCACATTTCATAAAGAATTCAGAGGCTTTCAGTGGTATTCAAATACAGGACTAGGATCATTTTATTATTAACAAGAAGGAAAAGAAGAATGAAAACCCTGTCAATTTACCCATTCCACCAAAACCACAGAGCCTGTCATAATAATGTCATGAGTGTTTTACAAGTTTCTCAATCTTGAGAAAAAAATTATGTACTCATTCATTGACAAATCTTTAGAAACTCACTTTTTCATAGTCTTGCTGTGCATAGCCAAGATACCTCCAGACCCTGGAGGCCTCTGTCTGTTCTTAGTGGTACAGTAACCAGTTGTAACTGTAGAAAGGGGGACACATGAGCAGTTTGAAGCTGCCCTTAAAACTAGAACCAGCAGTTTTCTTCAGTGCTGGAGTGATAGCCCTTGGCAAAGGTCATGCTTTATACTACTGACATATCCATGTGCTATCACGACATCTTATAATCCCACAAATATAATGTATATATCTCACAAATTTAATATTGAATAAATAGAACATTCATCAACAAACATAATGGAAGAGGGGTTTTGTGCAGAAATGAGGGGTGCCAGATGAATGAATGGGGGTTATTCTCCCTCTGGATGCTGAGATTATGCTGTGCTAATTTTGACTTCTTATTTAAAGTAGTGCTAACTTCAAAGAAATGACACTCAAGAACAGGAGGACTTGGTTATCGTGAAGATGGGGAACTTCCCATGGCTAGCTGAGAACAGATAGCACAATGTGGGATTTCTACATGGAAAGAGCAGCAAGGAGCAGGCCATTCCTCAAAAGAGGAGAACATTATTTTCCTGAGGGATACAATATCAGGCACAGCCAATCCCACGCCAGACTCACTCAGATTTTGTTGAGATTTATTTGCAGTACTTTTGTTACATTTTCTTTTGTTCTGGAACACAATGAGGTCTCTTGATACTCCTGCTCCAAACCCTGAACTCTCCACATTTTATGCTCTTCTCAAGGCAAGCAGCAGGACAGCTGTGCTCCCTTTCCCTTCCTCCCAGCAATGCACCATTTTCAACTGATCACAGGATCTAGACAGGTGCCTGTTTGTGGAGCAGTGCAGCACCAGTAAACAAGAACATTTCCACACCTCTTACACTGGTGAAGAGGTGTGGCTGTTTGGCCCCTGCATGGAGCAGCACTGTCCTACCCCAGGCAGGTACCTGACCTGCAAGTCTTTGTGGGGCTGGGAGGCTGCATTTTGTTTGGAAAGTGCTCCTGGAAAGGACTGTACAAAATGTTCAGATCAAAACTTCCAGCAATGAAAAGCCACCCAGGTCTGGGTGTCATTACTGGCCTTGATGAAGTTTGCCAGGAGGATCTGCATGCCGCTAGGCTGCTGAATGGCTACATTTCAAGAGAAACTGCTCTGATTTATAGCTTGGTGTCAGTAGCACATTGCAGTCCAACAGGCGTGGACTGGCAGGGGAAAGGACAAGATGACTTGGTACTGGTATGTCTCATATGTGAGATCTTCAAGTCAACAGCAAGGCATTTTAATGATCTGTCCTCTCATTAATCTCAGATGTGAAAAACTGTGACTGTCTGGGCACCAGGTGACACCTGTCTAGACAAAACAATGAATTTTCTGGCTAATTTATTTTACTGTGTACTACACCACGTACAGACACAACACTAGGACACTTATACACTGTGTTGAACAGGGTTGCTGTCTCTTTTGCAAACAATATGCACCATTGCCCGAGTCTACAGGACAGAAGAGTATTTGACTTAGCCTGCATGAGATAAATTCTGTCAATGAGAGGGACACTCTGCCTATTTGGAAACATACCCTGATTCAGCAAGACTTGCACAAATATTTTTCTTGGACAGCTACCATGCAGTCAAGTAGCTGCTACTACACATTTGCCCTTTTATGCCAATCCAGACAAAAGATTATCTATTAGCAAAAAGTTTTTAAAAATAACTTGAGAAAAAATGTTAGTTTAAATTCTTACACATGAGATAAAAGTATCTCTGTCAATAATAAAAAATCTGTGCTGTTCATTCTTTTGGAACTCTGAGATCCTCTTTGCCTTCACTGGTAATTCTGACTTTACTCAGAGATTAGAGGGGCTGATAATTATTCACTGCTTCTGCCAACACTAAAGTGAAGGGGCTTCCAATGAACTTCAAAACAAGGATGCAAAAAGTCATACACAAGGCACAATTATATGCACATGAGGCTACAGATGCCAAAGTATGAACACATTTAAAGAAAAAGAAAACAAAACAGATTACACAAATTCATATGGGAGAGGCCTGTGAATTTGCATGACATTTGATGGCTTCAGGGCTTTATTGTGCTGTTTCCTAGAGCATTTTGGAGGAACAAAGAGCAAAAAACTTAGTTTATGGATGTAGGTATGACCTGAACTGGTGCTTTTCTTAAACTGTCTGCTGGCAACAGCTGGAATCATGATACCAAATATCTGTACTTCTGATACCTGGTTTATTGCTCCTATTCTAAGATTCCTTCACAGAAGGGCCTGGGTTGTAAAATCTGGGCTCAGACCACAGGTGTCTCCTACTTGAGCAATAGTTGGTTTGTCTGGCCTTGGCATTGGCATGTCACTGGATGAAAAAGCCTCAAATTTCTGTTTTCTTGTACTGTGTTTTAGTTTATTTTGGATAATGCTTATAACAACTTCTGAACCAAAACCTGTGCATCCTTCAATGGGCAATTGCCCTGTGTGCACCTGCAGGGCTTAGAAGAATCAGAACAAACTCCTGGTGCAACTCAAAGTACTGCTATCCACTAGCTGTGTCAATGACTTTTGACAGTGCTTCTGGCTGATAGAGATGCAACAGTATCAAACATTGAAGGGAAATAACTGAAAGGCATAAGGAAAAATAAACCAGATGATACAGAGTAAGAACCCAAGCTTATCTGCAGAGGAAGCTTCTAGAGACTGAAGCCCTACTGCTGCACATAGTACCTACACTTCAGTTGGAAACTAATTCTGTGATCCCACTGTGGCTGTAGGGATTGCACACAGACATTTTCCAAGTTAAAATCATGAACACCTGCATCTGGATCTCTTGTCTTTGAGCATGCCATAGGGAAATGTGTGCTGACAGGTGAATGCACAGTCCTCTGGATTCTGAAATCTATCTGTGTCCCTAAGGCAACCCCTGCACTGAACTGATTTGGTCACACACATTACAGGATCACATAATATTCTTCCTGCACATTTGGCAATGTCATAACTTGTAAAACACGAGCATGGTATCAGCAGCAAACTTCTTAGCAATGGCTCTTTCCATCTAGTCACTAGCAGCCCTCACTCCCCAGCTTTAAATGATTGCAGCCAAATGCAGTTCTTGCAGTTCCAAACCTTGGAACCATTGACCTAAGCAGCTGGCTGCCTTGTGTCTCCTGGGGCAGTCTTTTTCCTAAGAAACTCGTGATTCATCTGCAGATGGCTCCCTGAATCAGCAGGCAGCTCCACCCACAGCCAAGAAAACTGACAATCCCAGTGCTTGCTGCCCCAGCAAGGATGTGAACCCAGGGCTGACATGGACTTTTCTGCATCTTCAGAAACTTCTTGCTCAGAAAGAGCATTTGTTTCAGGCTCAGTGTTTGGCTAGATGGTAGGAAGGAGAAGGATCTGTGGGACACACTGTTCACCATAGGGGAATTTGTGCTGCAGAGACACTGTGATACTGCAGGACAACATCCACAAGGCACCGCAGGATGGGTGTGACTACTTTTGGGATGGCTTTTCTGTCCTCAGGAACACAATTTGTCCTGGCCAAGCAGCAGCAAGCGTGTTGATGCAGTTACCAAGTAACAGACATGGTTGGATACAGCAGGGATCATCCTGACCTGCTCCATTTCCTGGGGAAGGAAAAGTAGGGCAGTAGTTAGAAGCTCATCCTTCACCCTCCGCTGCATTGTTAGTGCTGCTTGCTGGCCCTTGAACTTCCCATAATTTTGGCACTACCAAGAGAAAATGGTTTGTTCAGAACATGGTTGAAAATGCCAGCTTCACTGTTGACAGCAAAGTTTTTGTAATATCAACAGTTACGCAAGGCAAAGATTTATAACACCTATGCTTCTGTAAATCTGGAGAATTTTGATCACATGACAGAGTTTTTTGAGTTGCTGCAAATTCATGCTGGAGTTATATAAGAATGACCTGCACTTGGCTCCCCTGGCAGTTTCCCACATGCCATTAGAGATCTCATGGTCACAAATATATGGTTGATCCAAACAGTTTGGCAGGTTACAGACAGAGAAATTTCTGGTAAGCTAAGACTCCAAATAGTCTGATGCTATCTCAGGCACATCTTCCAGATGTACAATTTTGGTGGCAGACAGAGAAGGAAAATTTCTTCTCTTCCTCTTTCCTCTTTCCCCTTGCTTTACAGATACTTTCATAAAGAAGAGCCTTCTGGTAGGCCCTGCCTGGCTGAATTAATAGGCTAGAGCCAGCTCTGGGCAAGTGCCCTTCCTGCCCTTTCTATGATGTTTGTCTTTTTAAAAGTTAAATGCATGTTTCAATAAGGACAAAATGTGGTCATTTACCACCTACTGCAGTACAAATTCATGCTGTGAGTCTTCCAAGTCAAAATGGCAGGAGGGCACTGGAAGGCCCCTGCCTCCTAAGGCTTGCAACACAGTGTTGATCAATGCAGCAGAGGGAGAGCGAGGACGAAAAACAAGGAGATATGAAACACCTCCCTCGGTTCCATGATTGTCATTTAAACCTGAAGTGGTGGGAAGAGGACTGATGTAACTTGTGGCTCCAGTCAGGCAAACCATCAGTCCCAGGACCTAACTGAAGGCCAGTCCAAGCACAGGCAAAGGTATAATGCCAGCCCTACGGGAGACCCAGCAGACAACAGGTGCTGGGACCATTGGGATTATAGAATTGTGAAGGTTGGAAAAGACTTCTAAGATCACTAAGTCCCACTTACTTTACCCTTAATTTTACATAAATTCCTGAACAAGCAAATGGGTAGCCTAGAGCCATGGTGAGTTGCTCAGCAATGTTCAGTGAAGCATGCTTTCAACTAGAAATCATTTTCCTAAGTCTGTCCAAACATTAAATGTACACCAACAGTATCACAATGGAAATTTTATGAGACCTACCACATCCAACTCATTATCTGAGGTTCATACAAAGTGAAATAGTCAACCTGTTGGTGAGCAAGGAGAGACTTTTTGCTCCTGTTGTGGATGGATTGAGATCAACATAGTAATTAATCCCTATTGTATATTTTGTATGAGCTTCTGGGAGCTGCCATGAAGTCAATAGGTGAGAATACTTGAGCAAGCTTGCCCTAAGGGTGTGTGCAGTTTATCCCTTTCTGAGCACAAAACTTCAGTATTTGACAGAGACTTGCCTATAAACAACTGACTAGGAATCAAAAACTTATTGCTAAACAGGACAGTTCTCAGCTCTTGAAACAGGCTCAGCCGTGTTCTCCACCCTGCTTTGGGTAAAATATAGACAAAAATATGTTATGTATCATTACAGCTGTAACATTTGGCATAATAGGGTCTGATCCAGCTTTCATTCAAGACAATTCTTACTGACAATTCCTACTGACCTCACTTAGGAGATGGTTACACGTCACAGCTAACTGTGGCTAAGTTAAACACAAATCTACATTCCACAAACAATAAGGAGTGCTGCAATATCTGCTTTTCCCTGGTATTAGCATCCCTGGGCTTCAAGATGGCAAATGTACCTGAACTTTTCTTTGAGAATTTATTTTACAAAAAACCAAGCCCTTAGAAAGCCCTTTCAGGGGCTCCTTTTCCCATCAATGAACAAACTTCTTCCAGAGGGACATTTCATTAATCATTTAAACTGAAACTGTACTAAAGCCTAAAGAAGTATTTGAGAGACTGAGGCAAGGGTGAAGATATCCACTCCTTTCTTTCATTCTGTCATATATCACTTTAATGGCTGTTCCCCAACTTTCTTTGACAAAGCAGTGACAAATTCCTGCAGTTGTTCTGGGGCATGAAGCATTAATATAAAAAAATTAATAGTGCTGCAGAGATGGAAATGGTTTGGATCTCACAGATTTCACCATCACTAACAGTGGTCCTGGCTGGGTACCTGTGTGCTGTCTCTGTTTCAATGTTAGTTGTACAAAGGAAAGAGAAGAGTTGAAGGATTCAGCTCTCACAGTGATTGCCCTAAATATTCACAGTCCTGACTAGTGAAAATCTTCTTCCCAGTCCTCTTTTCCAGTCCTGAGAAAACCAGGCAATAATGCATGTGACTCTTCAAGTCAGGCTGCTTTACTCTCCTCCCTCTCAATAAAACAGTAAATTGAGGACAAAATAAAGCTAAGCATTGCACTCAGTAGTGCTGAGGTTTGTGGAGGCTGAGACATAAGTAATGAGTAGTTCTTGGCTGTCTAAAAAAGCTACAGGTTGCATCTGCATCAAATGGAAACACAGCAAATTAGAAAGTCAAGGATGAAAAAAACCCAGCCCAAATAAAAATCACCTGTGGCCTTCTATCTAAACAGAATTAAGACATTTCAGAAAGCAGCAAGTTTCTCCCTCTGAAAAAAAAAACCTTGAGAGGAGCTATAACTGCTGAGTTCCTGGCTTGTGCTGCAGTGTGAGGAGGGGTCACACAAGAGTGAGCTATAGAGGTGTAAAGAGTAAAGGGCTGGGAAAGTGATAACAGGTTTGTGGAGTTAATAGGCTTTATAGGAGGTGTGTGTCTATTCTTTAGGGGATGTTGGACTGCCAAAATATAATGCACACTCAAATCACAGCCACAGAATATGCTGCCACAACAGAGACAACAGCGCAGAATATTTTTTAGGGGAGGACAATGAAATCAGAAAATCTGTTGACTCGCTTGAAGGCAGGGAGGCCGCCTTGCAGAGAGACCTTGAGAAATTAGAGAGCTGGGCATTCATCAACCATATGAAGTTCAACAAGGTACAGTGCCTCATTCTGCACCTGGGAGGGGTGACCCTGGATGTACAGAAAGAGCAGGGAATTAAGGCTGGAGAGCAGTGTTCCAGAAAGGGACATGGGGGTCCTGGTCAGTGGCAGGGTCAACATGAGCCAGCAGTGCCGTGGCAGCCAGAAGGGCCAACCCTGTCCTGGGGTGCATCAGGCACAACATCACAGCCAGGCAAGGGAGGGCATTGTCCTGCTCTGCTCTGCTCTGGGGCAGCCTCACCTCCAGTGCTGGGGGCAGTTTTGGGTGCCACAACACAAAGAAGACATAAAACTATTAGCGAGTGTTCAGAGGGCAATAAAGGTGGTGAAGGGCCCTGGGGGAAGCGTGTGAGGAGTGGCTGAGGTCTGTTCAGCCTGGAGAACACTGAGGGGAGACTTCACTGAAGTTACAACTCCTTGTGAGGGGCAGAGGAGGGGCAGGCACTGATGTCTTTTCTGGTACCCAGGGACAGGATAGGAGGCAATGGCACGTACGGAAAGGTTTAAGTTGGATATTAGAAAAAAAATTCTCTCCCGGAGGGTGGTTGGGGAATCCCAACCTTGGCAGAAAAAGAAGCCAGAACCGTCACAGCTGGGCACTGGAACAGGCTCCCAAGGAATTGACCACAGTGGCATTTGGACAATGCACTTGGGTACATTGTGTGACTCTTGGGGATGGTGTTGTGCAGGGCCAGGAGCTGGACTCGATGATCCTTGTGAGTCCCTTCCAAATCAGCATTCTGTGAAAAGCAAAAGTCGCGAGGAAGAGCTGGATGAAGGTAATTTAATAGCTCCTTCAGTTCAGTTCTCCTTGCACGCACTGTGAAGGAGATAAAACTGACTCTTGGCTAGCTGATATTGCTTCCAGGAGGGAACAGAAAAGGTTTACAGCTTTTGTTTCCTGCCTTGTATCTTGACCACAGTTCTCTTTGCCAGCACATTTCGAGTGTCTTTGTGCATGCTCCCAAACTTGTGGCAATGTCTGCCAACTCAAGCAGTCCCAGGCCACACACAACATCTATGGACTCTTGGAAACAACAGCCGTTGCATTTCAGGGCAGGGAATTAACTCATAAATATTTACAAGGCTGTCAGTTACAGGGACAGAGAACTATTAGCAGGACAGCTCTGATTAGAATAGAGGAGATAGGGCTTCTGCGTGCCTAACTAATCTAGTCGTTGCCCAACAAAATAATTTTTGTGCAGAGGGAAAGCAGTTTTCCTCCCCCTGCCTCACAAACAAAGTAAGAGCATACATTGCAGGATGGCTTCAAAATCCAGTACTGCTCAAAACATGACCCTCGAGGCTATATATAAGTAAGTTTATATATTTTTAGGGAGATTAAATAACTTCTCCCCATAATCATGCATGTTTTGGAAACCAACCCTGAATACATCAATCTCATCATGACCCAGAGTCCCAGCTCACACAGTCCTGGCCCCACTGAGGCCAGTGCTAACAGGAGAGAGCTAAATGTCACCCCAGTGTCCTGACTCACTGACCTGCTTTCTAATGAGAAGACACAGCTATGTCCAGGGTCTTCTGCAGGGATACATGCTGCTCACCCTTCTCTTGGTAGCAAGGTCCAAGGATGTATCTGCAAGGTTCCTCTGCCTGTGGATGAGGGCATGGTACTATTCTGCTTTGGAGCTCCTGCAGCTGGATCATATTTGCAGGCACCAAATCAAATCCCTGAAGGCTAAGCTGGCATTTACCATAACAGAAATTTGCTGCTGCAAACCGGGAGCCATTCTTGTCTGAAGGAACCAATTTTCACTCTTGGAAGACAAGCTTTTGGAAAATGTAATGTCTTCCTAAAAATGTAAATTGATTTTTTTAAGAGATCAAGGACTTTTTAGTAGTAGTATAGTGCTGATAATTAGGAAGCTGTTGGTGTTTGGATTTTTTTTTGATTAGGATTTTTCTTCTTTAAACAGACCATGGTAAAAGATCTGAAGGCTTAGCACAATGTTTTGAGCAACAGCACACCACGAGGGGATAGAAAGGAAAAGATGAGCCACAGTAGGTAGGTGTGACACTGTAGCATATGAGGAAATGGGAGGGTTGATATGAATAATTTTTTTCCTGATCCAAATCATATGAGACACATACAGAACCCAAAAGGTCTGGGACAATGGGCTACACTGGCCTGAAGCAAGCTCAGCAACACAGAGAAAATGAAATCTGGAGCTCCCAGTTTGGTGGGAATTCTACAACTTTGTGAGGCAATAAAAAGTCTGAAGCCCATGTATAATGCACGGAGCTAAAGTATATTGCTCTATTCCCAGTTATTTCTCTTCTACTTCTTCCTTATGGTCCAGTATGTGGCATCCTCTTAGGTCTTGTTTTAATTGGCATATTTTGGGGCAATGGTCCAAATGTATCCTTGGAGCACAGGCTATCATGTTTTAGCAATGGTATTCACCAGCTGAGCACTCTCAATGAGACTTTCCAAACCATAAGCTGCTGGCTTGTTCTTCCTTCCCTTCTCCCTCCTACAGGTGGCTGAGATTGAGAACTGGAGGCACAAAAGGTAAAGTTCACAGGCTGAAATAAGAACAGTTTACTGGAAACAGCAATGAGATAGGAAAATGAACCACAGTGGTAACAACACTAATGGCAGAGGGTGCAAGAAAGAGGCAAATGATTCACAGGGAAACCTCTCAACAATACCTGACCAAACTATGCCAGCCTGGCATGGACTCCTGCTGAGAACAGACCCCCAAACCCCTTTGCCTGACGTGCCATACAATGAGGTGGTATGGAAGAATCTCTAGATCCTATCCATGCCTCCTCTTGGCTACTGCAAACAATTAACCCTGTCTTTGCTGGAAATAGGATAAAAGCTCTATCCATATGGGTTTAACTTTGGGATTAGGTCTTAATGGCAAGGTTTTTTTTGAGGAGAGCCTGCCACTTATTTTGCGTTATTCCAGCATTCAGCTTCATGTACCTATGACCCCTGTGAAGTCTTGGAACAACAGTCAAGAAGCAATGGCATGAGAACAGCAGCCTCTTGGCGTATTTTATCCACTAGGCACTGAATTGACACTGACATGACACGTCTTAAACTATGGATCATGTTCAAGGAGTTTTTTGGTCGGTATTTCTGCACATCACTGGATCTGTGTGGAAAGATTCTGAAATTCCATTATTTTTGCTGCTTGGTTTGGCTCTCAACTCTCTTCATAGATACATTAAAAGGTGGAAAAAGAAGCAATTTTGTTAACTTTTCTGTGGCTCTAATTTCTTGCAAGGCACAGAAATTCAGGATGTTGGATGCCTGTTAAGATGTACAGGGAGCAAAAGGACCATGCCAGTAGAGGCTGGAAATCACGAGTCCAGCTTAATTTTTCCTGCCACATCTAGTCTGGGGAATTTTTGAAACCTCACTACATTTCCTATCTCCAACCTGTTGTGAGAGAGTGACACACACATTTGTTTCACCAGTGACCACGTGAGACACTCTAATGTCCAGCAAGATGAGGCAAGATGAGAGACAGGTCAGGTGTTTCCAGAGCCTTTCGTGCAACAGGAATGGAGGCAGCCATTACAAAATCTCAGATTTTTACCTAAGATGACAATAGAGTACCTGGTGCTGCCCATGCTGTTGACCCCTGAGGCTACTCTCAACAAGCATGGCACTGGCAGCTCGGTTATCCTACCAGATGCTGCGGAGGTGAACATCTGCATGGTCAATTCATAACACAGCTGAAGTAATGGCATGCAGTTCCCTATCTCCCATAGTATCAAAGCCTCCAGACTGGATGTGAGTCCTGAGAACATGAGAGTTGCTGGCATCTCCACTGAAATCTTCAGTTTCAAATCTGTGTGCACACTCTGAATACTCTGATCTCATGGCAAGTTATAGAGACTACTCACGACTGTTCTATGTGTGGTCAGGAGGTTCCATGAAGATGCTCCAGCGTTTTCTTTTCACATCTCTTGATTTACCTTATACTATAAAATACAAGTGGTGGGGGAAGCAGGACTACAAATTTGAGAACAGATTTTGGAGATAAATTCAAAAGTGGAACAAATAATGTACAATTATTATGATTAAAAAAACCCCAAATTTTTTAAAAAATCAATGTCACGGTATGAAAGAACTCACCAGGGTGCTTCTCCTTCTTTGCTGAGGAACAGAACTAAAACATACCACCAGTTTTAGTGGAACTCAGTCTTATGAAATAGAGATAGAGGCATTGTAGGATTTTTTGCTGGATAGAAATCAGGTCTCTATCCATGATGTACTTCATCTGTAGAATTCTTGCAGTGGCAGAGAAATATATAACCATATATGTGAAGGATAAAAGTAGATGTCTGAGGAAAAGCCACAGCGAATGCAACAGATATTTTGCAAAAGTAAGGAGTATCTGTAAGCAATATGCACTTTCTTCAAGGCACAGAAAATAATTTCTCTAAGTGCTTTTCTGACATATATATATATGCAAAAGGTGTGTAACTCAATGAGTTTATAATGCCTTTATAATTATACTTCAAAATATCACCTTTTCCTTACCACTGTCCTCAATTCTACTCCCTTACCCTATCAGCAAAATAAATAAATGCATGTTTTATTTAAACCATGTGCTTTGCAGGAGCACTACAGACCCTTAGCTCATGGTAGAAGCTGACATTTGCAGGGGCTGCTGTGATACCCCAGTACTTGGGAAGCTGGCAAGTCTTACCCCACAGACTTTTGCAGAGCTAGGAATTTGCTCAGTTACCCCATGGGAATCTCTCTGTATTTGAAGGGTCAAGCTCTTCTCTTTAATAGAAAATGGTAGCTGAGATGTGGCTCTCTGCTCATTTGGTTTCTGAGCTCCCAGGAGGATTTTGTGTATCCTTTTTTGTGTATTCTTTGCCAGATCTCTTTTCCCTCAGCAAAGCTGTAGGTCCATTAACCTCTTGGTGATATTACATCCCATGACTTTGCTTCCTTGCCCAATTGTCAGGAGGATTGCATGCTGTAGGGGGAATGTAAAACTTTCACAGGAAACAGCAAGTGTCAGGTGTTGCAATGTGTATTCTATTTAAGGCTGTATTTGTAACAGGTTATTTTTTTATTAAAGAACTTAAGAAAGAATGGGTAGGGGTAAGGGTCCTTAGAGGACAACTTGGTATCACTCAAGCCTTATGTCTTCATTCTGCGTCAGTAATGTGCCCTGACTTCCCAAAACAGAATAAACTGATCTTCAGCCTTTCTCCTAATTAAATCTACAGAGTTTGGAGGCACTGTAGGATTTTTTTCAGAAATATAATTTCTAGAGGTCTGGGTTTCTGAACATTTTCATTACAGGTCATCATCTGTGTGTATGCAAATTTATCAAATCTCCCACTTTGTCAGCAGGCAAAAACTCAGGAAGATTCATGTACCCTGCATACCCTTTCTTCACATGTACCTGGTCAAGTTCTTTACAACTCCTTTTCTTCAGTGAAGGTGCCACAAAAATTTCTGGCTGAGGTCCTGCAACAGGTGGAAAAGAAACTCTTCTGTAAAGACATGATCTTCCTGCATTATTTAGTGCAAAAAAAAAAAAGTGCCTTTCCCTGTCCAGCACATAAAGCACTGGAGCTCCAGCAGTCAGCACTGTGAAAAGAACAAGGCCTTGCAGTCCTTGTTTGGCAAGTCCCATCTGTGGCCAAGTGGTGGCCACAAGAGAAGGGTCACAGCCTTTGTGACATTACATGCCTCAAACAGTGGGCCAATGTCTTTTGAGCAGGGGAAGTATGTCTCCCAGAGGGGAACACAAACTATTTCATGCCATAGAAAATGGAAGCTGCTACAGACCTTTGGCTGTGGAAGTGCTCATGTTTGCAGCTCTGGATGACCTCTGTTCCTCAACTCCCTAGCCAAGGGAGACCTATGAATAAACAATTAATATTGTTGAGGTGAATTTTCCAGGAGTTCCATAAAACATTGTGGTCAGTTGAAAACAAAACAAGGCCCAATCCCTGGCAGATGTTCAGGACTTTGGAGGATTGAACTTGAGCTGAGCCAAAATAAATCCCAAGGGGCAAGAAAAAAATCAGCAACCTCCATTCCAAACAAGAGTTTCCTTCAGATTATCCAGTCCTGTATTGTTAGTGCTTTAGTGTCAAGGTCCTGAAGAAAGCATTCTCTGAGATCAGAGGTCAGAAAATGTTCTACAAAAGTCGTAGACACCTCTTCACCTCTCACAGTGTTCTGGACCACACACTCCTGCGAATTATGGGCATGCCTCCAAAGAGAGGAAAGGAAACTTTGGCGATGCAGTGAGCTACAAAGTTCAAAGCTTTGCTGCTATTACCTTAAGAAAGTAAGTAGTAAATGCCTCCACTAAAGGCTATAGAGACTGCCTCAAGCCAGTACTTTAGGAAAACTCTCTACTACTCTATAGCAAATCCCTCAATATGAAGGCAAAGATAGTCTGTCCACAAACAAGTCTGCAAAAGTATGAGTTAGGTCAGGGAGACTTCTATCTGACACTGTAGACTGCCACAGAGGTGCCATTGATGTGGGAAAGTACAAATAAGTTGGTTTAAAACCACAGATTGAGCCTTTTAAGGCAGTTTGCAAAACCTGCCATTCAGTTCTTTGCAGGATACAGGGGACCTGAGTGATCAGGAATCAATTGGGATAGGGCAAAAAGAAGGTGAAAGAGTAACACAAAGTAACCTGCCTATCCAGTTTCAAACACAGTCATCTCAGTTTATTCAGTTTCAGATTACAAATTCTGCAAATGCTGATTTCAAGTCTGGATCTGGACATATGCTCTGAACCTTTCTGTAGCTGATAGGAATATGCTGGAAAATGATAAGCAAAAGTGTGCTAAAGGCATTATTTTAAACTATGAATAGCTTCTAACGCAATGCCACAACTTTTGGATGTTTGAGTCTAGAGTTGTTGCTAAGCTGTGGTATCAAAGCAATGTACTTATTCGCAGGTCTTCAAACAATATGTAACAAGCATGGTCTTTGTTGCTCAGAGGTTGTGCTCCCCATCAAATCTCTGACCTAACCAGAGATGTGGCTGTACACTGTATGGTTTTAATGCCGAGTTTCACACCACAGATTTTAATGTCTCCATGTATTCCCTCAGTCCATCTCATGGTTTGAGTATACTGTCACCCAATAATTCATTGCACACTAAGAGTTATGTCAAAACAGCCATCCAGATGAAATTACAAAATGCTGAAGAAAGAGGCTGCCAAAGATCAAAAAAAAAAAAAAAAAGAGGTGACACAACTACTTTGTGACAGAACAGAAAAAGCTCTTATGTATCCATTTATTTTCTTATCAGATGATTAAGTGAATCAGAAATTATATTAATGTCAACATTTAATATTACATATGATTTAAAAAGAGGTAACAAGGTCACATGCTCATAGGCAACCTGAATTGCTGGATTTACATAGCATGATTGTGCTAAAATGAAACAAAACTAAAAAGAAGAAAGTATGAAAGAAGGCCTTAGGGCCACTGCAGAAAATACTGAAGGGGTGAAATTTTGTTCGTTCCAGAATAGTACAGAAAAGATGCTTGATCTCTGACATCTGTGTCATTTTTGGCTTCAGGCAAGCTAGGAATACCACAGAGACCTACTCTTTCAGTTTTTTTTTTTTCCCATCAATTAAAAAAAAATAATTATAAAAAAGAAATTGTTTTTTTATCCTGAACGTAAATGGAGATCTAGAGATGCTGAAAATCCTAGTTCAGTGCCAGAAGGGTCCTAATTTCAGCAAAAGGTTCTGGTCAAGATCTGACTTTAAGGTCTTTGGGCCCAAACCTGTTGCAAATTAGAAAGAAAGTGTCTAATATTTTTCAAGGGCAAACAGGTAACTTCATGGTAGGAGTTCCAAGAGAGGTAGGAAGTAACAGGGTAAGTTCCTGGTGAAAATGGTAAATGGCTGGAGTGTGTGTGCACATAACAAATGAATATCTTCTTTTTCCTCTTCTCTGCCTCTTGCCTAAGGCCAAAATAATTCAAAGATCCAACTAAGAAGTGGATCCCTGCTGTCTTACAATGACAAAACCCACAGATATCTCTATCCAGATGGCCTGACTTAAAAATAAGCCAATCAGGGAGAGTTTTTGAAGACTGTATTGCAAAATACGCAAACTGATGTAGTAAACACCTTGAGAAAACTCAGAACTGGCAAATTTCACATAGGCGCTCACTATATGCTTTCAAAGGCAAAACCCCCCAAAAGTATATATATCTTCCTTCATGAAAGCCAGCAGCTTTATTGCCACCAGTCTGCATTGCACCAAGTCTTCGTGGGAATGACTCAGTCACTCTTCTACTCCCTGTGCTTTACACTGTGCAAACAATGCAAAAAATGAAACAAGAGGAAAAAAGTGAAATTCAGAGATAAAAGCAAAGAGAGGCAATATATTGAAAATACATGAAAAGAAAATACTCTGAAAGGGCAAATAGTAGGGCTGCCCTGTTCCACTGGGCACTGTAAAATGGCTCAGGATTTCTATTATTTTATTACAAGTAGAAGACATGCAAGGGCTGAATCATTTATCCTGGGAAGCCTGCTGCTTCATGCTTTTTGGCCTTTTCTTTGTAAAAAGCTTGTTTTTTACTTCTCTTCAGGGTTCCTCCTTTTGCTTTTGCTGGTGTAGTTCAGTTTCTGACAGCAAGAGGAAACAGGATAGTACATTACAGTTAACCATGGTGCAAGCTAGATCCCCACCCAAAAGATTTAGAAAGTGGCTTGTTGGCAAAATACCAGCTTTCTCAAGACATAAATCACACCAATCTGCATCATTTTCTTGCTGATGCCGATGGAGCAGCATCTATGGGGAGAGAAGCGAGAAGGCACTACTATTTCTGAGTTCTCTAAGCCCTGAAATACTATACTAAGAAAAATTTAACTGACAAAACACAAAAACCCAAATGAAACCAAAACAACAAAATCCAATGTGGTTTCCTGTATCCCCATGATTTCCAGGTGCTGGTCCATTAAAAGCCCATGAGGACTATAGGGTGATATGACAGCTGGGGCTGTGGGAAGTGGCAGAGTCAGTGTGAAGCCAACACATCACAGGCTCATTTTTCAAGGTCTCAGTGTACAGATGGCCCAGCTATGGATCATGAGTGACACACAGTGGAGGGGTCTGTGAGCAGAGAGGGGATGCAGCTGAAAAAAAAAGCAGAAAAGCATGCAAAACTAGAGAGAAACCATGCTGTGCAGGACCACTCCATCAGCATGCACCCACATAGTGCTCCTGAGCTTTCATAACGGGTCTGTAAATAAAGGAGAAGGAAACAGAAAGGGAAGAGAACCCAACATCTTTCTCAAGGAAAATTTTAGCTGAGAAAAAACAATATAGTAAAATACATGCCTCTCTCTTTACCCTACAGTTGAACACAAAGCAAGTTGGAGGAGAAAGCCTTCCCTTTCATGCTCCCCTAAGAGCATCAAGCACATCTCTTCTTCCAAGTTGCAGCCCTTGTGCCAGCATCTGCTATTAACCTCTCTCCCTGTCCAAAGTGAGTCTCTGAAGGTTCTCCCTTGCCAGCTGTGCCCGTAGTACTCTGCTGTGCTAATTCAGGATTCAGGTTAGTCCTTAAAAACTTCACTCAGCTATATATTCCAAAAAAGTGGAAACTTGTTTACCCCCAAACACCTCTTCATGAGGTTTCCAAAGAATGTTTTCTAATAATATGAACTGGAGTGAAGAAAATATGACTTTCTAATTGTGTGATGGGGTTTTTCCTAGCTTTGTGATCCAAGCTATTAGAGCTGCATTGTTGCCTTCTTTTATGTTCTTTCCTTCTGTGAAAGCAAACAAGCAATTTTTACTTTTCTGCAGAACACTAAGGACAAGGCAGGGTTAGTTTTAAAAGTTAGTCAGAGTACAGATGCATTTTCCAGGGCCAGGGCAGGTGGTTTTGTCATCTGGAGGAGTGTATTATCTCCTGCTTCTATGTGCCTGGCAGACACAGGGCCTCACCCATCCTGGCTCTGACTTCTGCATTGCAACTGTCTGAGAACATCTCATACTTGCTATCTCTCCATGAAACTGCAGCCATTTTTTCTTTTTCTTTATGGAAAAAAAGTCCACTTTTAGAGTAACAGGTTGTGAGATTGATTCTGCCTTCTTTGATCGGTGTAAGTTGTACTTTGCTTCCAGAACATCTCCTTTGAAATCAGCGAATCATGTAATGAGCTCCAGTGAAGTAGGGGCAACTATTATTTGTTGTGAAACAGGGACTTTTGTAGATGAAGAAGGGTTAGAAATTAAACATAGATCATAGTTTTTATGGAAGTTATATAAAAATGACTTTAAAAAGTTTATTAATAGGTGCTTAAGGGATTGCCTTAGTGACTGGTAATCAATTTTTTAGGAGTCCAAAGGGCAATGAGTTACCTCTTGCCTTTACGTATTTCAGAGTTACTTGAAAGCCTTCATGACACTCATTAAACATGAAACAGCTGAAATCTTGCATTAACCTGTTATAAATATTTTCCAACATAATTTCCATCCGAGTTATAACTGAAGTTTCTCTGCAGTGCATGATGCCCTTCCTGTCTGGTGGGTGGATATTTAGAGTTCTGTGGAATAGATCTACGCTACTGGAATGACTCGCCTTTCCTGTAATGCTCTGAAGGATAAAACTTTTTCAGAAACTAAAGAGTCACTTTGATGAGGCTGTGCTGATTAATAGGAATCGTGTTTGTAGCTCTGTAGCAGTTTTTCATTAAAAGTAATGAGAGTTATTGCCAAACCTGCTAATGATTTCCTATAGTTTTCATTTTAAGGCATGTGACTGCAAGGAGAGATTTGGCATGAGGTAATTTTATTTTTTTCCCTTCTTTAGAGTTGCTTTGGGAATAATTTTTCATTTTTGCATATGGTTGAACCACTGCAACATGATAAAAATCCCATACTAGATGTTTGCCCAGAAAATTTATTTCTTACTAAGAGACCTCTGTGACTAGCCAAAAATTCATCCCAGGACAGTTTCATGGAAAACAGTTGCCAGCTCAAAGAATTTTGATTTATTAACCAGACTGCTGATAGGAACTGGCCTGGGAATAGTCTTGAATGAGTTGCATGAAGTAATCGTCAGACTTTCCTTATGATTTGATCAGTCTCTGTGTGCACATAGCCACTCATCTTGTGCCTGTGAGTACAGGAGTGACCCCATACCTGTAACAGGGACAAGCTGGGACTCCTTGCTCAGGTCACAGTTAAGCTATTCTTTCAGTCCCACTAAAATCAGTACAATTGTGGTCACAGATCAATGGGTCTAATAAATGGGAAGATATTTATATTACCATTTATGCATCTATTTTTATTCCTGCTGCAGCATCCTTGCTGCACACAGTATGTTAATACCACACAGTTACAGAAGAGGAATACTTACACAATACAAAAGGGAGAAATTCTAATACATACAAAAAAGAAAACAAAGTAATGTGAAAAAAGGGGGGGAAGTGGCCAGGAAATGCAAATCTATCCTGTATCTTTCCAAAATCATGTTAACTGCTCCCCAAAGTCACAACTTTGTTTTCTTCAGTAGGATTATTTCAAATTGTGGAATCCAGAGAGAGCCAGGAAATGTCTTGCCTGATTCATATCTTTGCTGATCCAAAAGACAGTTTTATAATTGAATCAGAGTCCTTGGAGGAGTAACCGTCTATTTGTTCGAAAGCATTTTAAAGGGCTTAGCAACAGAGCGAGACAGAATCTCACATGTGACACTCCACACCACCAAGTAGGCAGCTTATGAGTTTAGCATGCCATTTCTCTGACAGCACATTTTTTCTCTTGCTTTAACATGCAGGGATAGGCAGAAAAGAGCATTCCAGATACTTCTTTTTGTAGGGTGAACTCATTTAGGTTAAAAACCAGTATAATTTTGTGATGATCACTGCACATATAAAATGCCAAACCTTTTATTTCTTCCTGCTGGAACAAATCCTCAAAACATATCTTTTCACCCAAACTTAAGGGGTCTAAATTTGCTGCAAAAATCTTGGTGGTATCCAAAGTCTTGTCTATAAAGTTAGGACTTTATGGTGCTAGGTGATGCAAAAGCATTCAGGAAATAGAATAATTTTGTCCTATATTTCTGAAAATATGCAACAGATGGGGGAAACAAGAGGCCAGAGGGAGAGAGAGGAGAGAGTAAGGTATGCACTGCTTATGCAACATAAGCATATTTTCAGATGGACGAGTGCTGCTAATTTGTTGAGAGCTGTCATATAAGGACCACCTTCTGGAGCTGTGTTTCTTCCTAGATTGTGTAAACTGCTTTTGCTTTTCTTACAGAACTTGGACATAAAAAAAGGCTGAGACTGAGTATTCCTGAAGAGTTGCACTTGGGACAGCCAGAGCTACGGATGAGAGGATTCTTCACGAGACTAAGAGTTGAGCTCAAACCAGAGAGATGTGTACCTTAAATGAAGCTTCTGAAAGACAGAAAGATTGAGTTCATCTACAGGTTCTGCTCTTGCAGATAGTATGACCCAGAAATAGAAGAAATTTTCTAATGGAAAGCAAACTCAAGGAGCCCTGGTCAAAGTAAGTAATCAACAGGATTACTGTTGATTGACTCAGCAATGCTCTGACAGGCAGAGCATTGCTGAGTCAAGAAGCACTTGGAAGATGAGGAGCATGGTCAGAGAAAAATGAAGAGATGGAGAGGTAAAGAGGGAAAAGCCCTGGTGTGTGGCAACAGAGCTGAAGTAATCAACATCTACAGCTGGCAGAGGATGAGGAGTTCTCCTTTGTTTTTAAGGAAGACACTTTGCTTCTTAGTGGTCAAACTAAGTTTTAGCAGCCTGGAGTTATTACAGGCAATTAGATTTTTCCAGACCACCTCTAGACTTTTGTAGAAGAAAGGTCACTTAATAACACCCTTTCTTGCAAGAACCTGTCCCATAAGAATTTCCTCTAATCCCTTGGCCATTACATTGCTGAAAATTATCTATTTTCCAGCTGCAGGAAGAGACTTGTCAATATGAGCAGCCCCAAGTACTGGGATAGATTTTTTACAGCACAGCTCACATGCCTATGGTGCTTTGTGCTGTTTCTTCAGGAGCACATGTTTTGATTCACTTTAAGATAATTTAGAAGACAGACTAGATGATTAATCTGGCTGTTCTGAATGCAGAGCTAAGGTATGCAGTGTCAATGGATTTCCATATTCCCATTTCACCACAGAGAGATGACAGCTGTGGATGAAGAGATCCTCCTGTGCCAACCCACAAGATTTGATCTGTTTCTCCCAAGGTCCATCTATATTGATGCCAGTCCATCCTAGGGGACTGGCATCAATATAGATGTTCTGTAAAGTGCTTGGAGCCTCACTGGCATGCAAGGACTACTTGGTGGAAGATGGTGACATTTTCTACTTGCTGCATCAATGTTTCTTTTTTTCCTTTCAGCTGCCTTAGGACAGATGTGTGCCTGCCTTTCCCTCTCTCCAGTCTGCTGGTAGCTCAGATTTCAGTTGGGTTCATAAGCATTTCCTGGCCACTGGTGTTTGGGTTGTGTCAGCATATGACTTAAAGGCTATCTCCATTCCACAGTAGTTGATGAATGGTACTCTAAACAAACAAATGCTTTGTACTGGTTTTGCTGTTTTCCTCACCTGAAGTGGCATTCTAGCACCAATTTCAGAAACAGGCTAGTGCCATATCGAATGGAAAAAGACACTTCTGAAATCATGAGGAAGTAGTTTTAAAAAACTATATGAAAGAGACATTTTCCTGAGTGAAAACTGAGCATTGAATTGGAATATCCAAAGCAGTAATTGTTAAATTTCTTTGTAATGACACCACTGCCTGAATCAGACAGAAAACCCTCCATCTATGCAGGCTGTGCTTTTTTGCCATTTCCTCTTTATAGGTCCCACACTTCCTTTTTCCAAAAATTTCTCCCTTCCTGCTATTAACACCTCTCCATACTGTGAATGTTGTCATGACATCCCTTTCCTAGAGTCATTATTCAGCTAAGTTCTCTCCTTACCACAACAACTATGAGTGCTCATTCACAAAATAATAGAAAATGCAGTCAGTGCTCCTGAAGTGTCTGTGCCAACGTATGATGGATCATTTCTGGAAAGACCTCCAGCAGCCCATCCTCATTCAACTGCATTATTTCTGTTTACTCTGTCAGAGTTTGCTGTTTTTTACTTCAAAGTTTGCTGAAGGCCAGTCATTACAGAGCAGCTCTGGCTCCTCAGCCTTTCTGCTGCAGCTGGAGATGGGAGAGGCATATTCTGGGATTTGCAAGGGCTGGTGACGTACTGGAACCAGCCTGCTAACACTCACAAATAATTCTTGGAGGCCAGAAATTCTAGGTATTTTCTAAAGATGGCCCCATCTTTATGCCTGAAGCTGTGAGTATTCTTCAGCTGATTCAGATCATAATTTTGGCAAATAAAGCATATGCCACAAGTACCCTTCACCTTCTCTAAACTTTCCTCTCTCCACACCATCCCATGACCTCTGTTTATAATAAATATCACAACACAGTGACGATTTTGTCATGAGGGAGTGAGTCGCCCCTCAGCAGAGGTACAAACTTTGGAAATGCCTCCGAGCCTTTGGAAAATGCTCACCACATGGTCAAACTGAGGCAAAGAAGTTTTGCATATTTGTTTACATGCAAAACACTGCACCTGTATTTCTGATTGTCCTTCTTTTCAGTTTACTTTTGGATGCTGACTTATTTGCTGAAAAGTAAGTACCTTAAAGAAATTTAAAGAAATTCACTGTATACCAGTGTAAAATTTATTGTAGGTGGCTGTCTGACTATGTTGTAGACAAAAACCAGTGAATATCAAACAAGGTGGTTAATAGTGTTATCATCTGGTATTTTTTAGATTTCTAGAAGAACAATGAGTAGACAAACATCTTTGAAAAACTGAAAAGCAAATACATTTCTACAGTCAGGTTCTATGAACACAAGGTTTTAAATGTCTACAATATATGAAAACAACTACAGGAAAAGCAGGTTGTTCCACTTACTCTGAAACCTACCTTTGATAATATCGGCAGTGCCTCTGTCTCTTGCCAAGAGTGCCACCAGGATACTGGGTCTCCAAATGCACGCTTGCTCCCCGAAGAGGATAATGTACCAGGGAACAGGCATTATCTCCACTGGATGTTGATCACTACCTGACTTCAGAGCCCCAGTTCTTTGACAACCATTCCTGCCTCTGAAAAGTCCCCCAAACATGTATGCTATGAATGGCCCACAGTTTGTAGTGGCAGTAGGAGATTGTGAAGTGGGGTGGAAATGCTCCTCTGAAACACATTTACACTGTTGTTTTAGGATTCTGGCTGGTTGAGGCAAGGTTAGCACTAATTCTACCTGAAATAATATGGAGAGGTTTTCTTTGGAAATCTCAGCCACTGCATTGGTATTATTTCAAACTACAATCTTCATCTTTACTTTAAAAGACCCCCATATTATGAGGATAATGATTAGGACAGTAGGAAATCCAGGATTCAGGCCAACACTCCCCCAATTACTGTGAGTGACACACAGTCATGCTTGTGCCTTCCACAGCCTTATCACTTGCTGTCACAGAGACAGCTCAGAATCTTAATACCAGTCCTTGGTACAAGGAAACTTTGCCCTTGTCCTGAATATTTGAATGGAGTTTGGCCTTTTTTTTTTTTTAATTTTAATGAGTTTTCAGAGATTATGTTGAAGACAGGTACAACTCCTGCTTAAAAAAGTGTAGAAGGCAGTGCCCAGGTTTTGATCTTGGTCTTATAGATATATACCAGGATTTGATTTTCTGATTGCAATATGATCATCTGGCATTTCCAGAGAAACGAGACAAGACCATGACTGTGTGGTAGATAGTAACACCACTTCCTATATTTGATCTCATGAGGTTCTGAAAACAGCTTAAAAGATCTATTTTAGTAAGGATTTAAACCTGTGACAATTGATTTTTTCCAGGGTATGCCATCTGCAAAACTGTGCAAACAAGTTAATGATCTTGTTGAAGAAGTAGTTCCCACCCATGCCCTGAACATTTCAGCAAATTTGATGGAGAATTAATAAAAAAAGAAATAGTATTTTTCTTCCTAAAAAGGGCCACTGGCCTGCCCAAAGAGCATCTGTTTGACCTAATGGACAAATGCACTAGTAAAGTAGATATGAATTGTTGGTATTGTGCATTCCAGGTAAACCCCTGTCTTCTTTTCTGCTTCCAAGGAGTTGTCCAAGGACTGAGTGGGTACTGACATCCTGAACATCCTGAACATCCCACTGAGATGCTTGCTGCAGGGCAGTATGGGAAACTTTGTGCTGGCATCAGCCATTGGTGAGACTCCTACTTCATTCCATGGCAGGGATATTCCCACCTGAGAGCCCCTGAAGTCAGCCAGTCTTTCACGCATCACTTCTAGTGTCCTAGAAGAGGGTAGCAGACCTCTGAACTCAATGATCTTGCAAAACAATTTAAATGAGAAGGCTTTCATGTGCCCTGAGACGATTAGAATTTCATAATTTCAGTTATGCTAGAAGGAAATCCCTTCCCAAAGCACCAGCCTTGTCTGTCTTGGATTCCTCATTCACATTCACTTATGTTTGCACTTGCAGGGGAAAATCCTTTCTGCCTTTTGGTCTGTGTCTACAGAGACACTCTGTCATGAGGCTTATTTTGAGCAACTGTACTACCTTCAGAAGGAAGGTAGTACAGTTACAACAAAATTTTGTTATAACAAAATTCAGCAAGAGGGTGTCAGGTTGATTGTTTCAGCAGAACATAGCTGTGGCCATGGCCTTGGCTGTGGTGTGGGAAGAAAAGAACAGGTTTCCAGCTATCACAAAGGGGAGGAAACAAATAAGTCCAACCGAACTAAACACAACAGGAAACTGGGGCTGGCAGCTGGATGGCTTGGCCTGCATCCCACAAAGAGTGTGGTGGAAATCAGTCCCAGTGAACTTGCAGCTGGCACATAGAGGGTCAGTTTGACATGGTCACCAGAGCCTTTTTTTCCCCTTTTTATCTTAGTATTTATGAATGAAAATCCTTGGTTGCCCCTGGGGAGTCTTCATGCCTGAAAGGACCATAACCCCAGGGGAGAAAACCAGAGAGAATTCACGGCATGTTTTTTCATAGAATGTTGTGGATTTCTGATCCAATCCAGCAGCCATCTCACCCACTAGCGAGTTTGATGCTGCAGGTTCCAGCCAAGATTCTCCATAATGGATCTCTTGTACCTATGTCTGCTCTAACAAATGCTGCTCTGTGTTTTAGTCATACTTTGGAGCTGAATATCTCTGCTCCCTGTTTTTCAGGCAAAGCCCATTCCTTTATTTGTCTCCTCCCACGCACCACAGATTCCCCTCCAATACTGCTCCACAGGCCTACATGGTCCCATTGATTTTCCCTAACCCTCCTCAGCAGCTGTAAGGGTCTGGGTTTATTTCAAGGATAAACCTGCTGACTAACTCAACCCTTCCAGGTTTTCAGGAAACACAGCCATTTCCTGATGGACTCTACTTCAGCATCCCACTTTTCAGCAGGTCTTTTGATGGTTTCCTCATTTCCAGGTCTGCAGAAAATCAAGCTTAGCAGCCCATTAGTTTTTTGTCTGTGGTTCAGCAAAGCTTAATCACAAGGAGTTTTCCACCTTTACATTTAATCCATTAATTTTATTTTTTTCTACAATTCTCCTTTTAATTTATAATCCCTGAACATATGTTTTGCTCTCCTCCTTCATGACTACTTTTTTTGGTGTCCAACTGCATTCTTATGTAATTCTCTCTTTTATGTCCAAACTCTCCTCCAAGAATGAGGTAAAAAAGATTACCAACCAGCTCACGCCCAATTTTAGTGAGTCAGATGAGTGACAGAGTTGTTTAACAGAGCAGCTTGAGTCCTGATGCAGAAATGGTCTCATTTGCCGTTGGAAATATTTTCCCATGAACACGTTCATTTATTGCTCTGGATTATGCAAAAAGACATTACAAAGAGGTATTTCCCATACTGTAGAACTCATGGCTGAAAGGGAGCAGAGGGCATAAACTTAATGCCCCTTAATGAAATGGAAAACTTAAATACTCAGGGCCAATTGCCTAGTCGTATATAATGTGTGGCAGAGCCAGGCGTAATTTCTGTGTTTGGATTCTGGGCACAATATTTTATTCAACTGCCTGTGTTTCCTCTTTCTTTTGATTATTCCTTGCATTTGTTGACTGCATTCTGGGTGTCTAATCCGACAGATTAGAGGCAGAACAGAAGGGAAGGCACGGGGTGGCTCAATGTCTGGACTGCTGCATCCCATCATGTGATAGCCTTGAGCATCGGCACTGAGCCCCGGGAGAGGGGCAAGCAGCGGGGCCGGAGCCACAGCGCTCCTCAGAGCAGTGCTCCACTGCCGACTGTGGGGGGGAATCCAGCCGCGAACGGGCTGCGCATGATTAGGGAAGGAGGAGGAGGAGAAGGAGGAGGAGGAGGAGGCAAAAGCCCACCCAGGCTTTGCCACCCAGGCAAAGACTCAGGAGCTTTACTGATGGACAATTCTTTGATGAATGACTGGATCTGCTTTGTTTTTCATTGTATGCTTGATTTGCACACAGTGTTAACTAATGAAATTATGGGGTTTCTTGCTAAAATCACATGTATGTCACTGCTAGTTCATAGCAAACAACATGGCTTCATTGTAAATTTATACACTGTGTAATTTTTTTCCATTCTTAATGGAAAACACATTGTTTTGTTTGGACCATCTCCAGACATTTCAGTTATGGAGTTACTCACTGAAGGTGAAGCATGTGGGAGGTTACTTTAAGCAACATTACTAGTAAAGCCACTTACTCTGAATATTGGCTGCTCTTTTACTTTATTTGGATGAAGAGCAATATTTTCAAAAGTGTCTGAGCTACTTAGGAGTCCATGGCTTACACCAGAAAAATTTCACTGGCACATGCTAGACTGGATGTGATGGTTTTCCTTCAATGCTTGTACCTTCAGATAGACATACAAGACACTAGAACAAAGGTTCCTTTTACTAGTGCAGTTTCCTCTAGTTCCTGAACCAGATTAACCTGGACTCGCACAAGCAATAGGAGACTAACACAGATATCTCAATACAAGCTGAGTTGTGTCTCTTCCATCAAACTCAATAAAATGAATGCAGCCACCTTTGTGCATATTTAAGAAAATAGTTTTTGACTTTTTAAGAGCCAAATTACCCTAATAAAACTTGATGTTTCTTCAGCTATGCAAATACTTTTATAAAATGCTAGCCTTGCAAGTAAAAGAACAGAGCACAGACTTTAAGAAAAAAATCCAGCAGTGCTATAAAAACTTCCTTTTATACCACTGTTCATTAGAACTCGAGTAGACAAAGCAAGAACTTGAATTTTGCGTAGATGACTCGGATGTTTATTCTTTCACCACTGCCTGGTGCTCACTAATGAATAAAATGTCTACTGTAGCTGTTACTGTGCTGCAAGAAACTTTAAAAATGCTATTCAAACCCTGGACAGAAAGAAAATCCCTGTTTCTGTGTGCAACATACACGCATCCTGCTGGCAGTACTTGTTGTGGGATGGACTCTGCTGCCACAGCACATCCTTTGGGCCAGGCAACACAAGCCAGAGTTGTCTGCTGTTCAGTACTCACTGGAGAGGCAGAGGTGCCAGCAGGCTGCTATTTTTAACACACACCTGGAAGGACCCTCTCATATTTTCAAAGCCGTGTTGTTTGACCTGTCCTTTTTGGCTGAATTATAGCCATGGAGCATGATTTAAGGACAATGCAGAGAATCCCATCCTGAGTTCACTGTGGAGCACTGTGATATCTCCTGACAACAAGCCTTATCCCAGACAAAATTTATATCCTTGCTCTCTGGGCCAGGTCTTGAATCCTTACAATCCATTTTATGGGTTCATTATAACCATATAGCTCCTTCAATCCCAGTTTAGGGATGTTCTGCTGTATCCCCACTGGGATTCCATCTCTTTGTAAAGTGGTAGAGGCAGACAAGAGGGTAGTCCAGCTTGTCTCCATTTCATATAACTACTTGCAACCATTTTGGCCAGGTCCCTCTTGCAGTGTGGCCCTGTGGCTCGTTTGTGTCTGCTGCTCCTGGTGGGGCTGCCCTGACACAGTTGCCCACACCTGGGCTGACTTCACACCTCAGAGAGAAAAGTGACTTCTGCTCCACAGTCCCGTTGGTCCCTGCTGCCCTCTACACCACACAGCCATGGCCAGTGGGTGAACAAAACCTCCCTGACTGCTCCGTCTTCCCTGAGCTCACAGGGTGCAGGTCAGGTGCAGAAGCTGGCAGCTTCACAGTTTTCAAGCACAGTAATCTTCCTACAGCAGCTAGGTTAAACATGGTTTGTTCGAAAAAGGAAGTTGTCATCCATGGATTGCTATTTAAAAAAAAAGTAACTTCTCCTTTAAGTCTTGTTCTTTGAGCTTTTCCAGGATTTTGGAACTCTTACTTAGAATCAGGGTATGTTCTGCTTACAAAAAAAATCCAAAAAAGTAATGCTGCCCACTCTTTTCCAGTTTTCTGCGCAGAAGCAAAAAATAGGAATCAAAAAATACACTCTTCAATTGAAAGTTTTCCAATCCTGCAAGTTTTCATGCAGTTTGGCTGAGCAAAATCATTGCCTATGTCACAACCGTTTTACGTGTGACCTTAGAATAAGTCATTAAACATGTCTGGTTTCTCAGACTAAAAGACATCAAAACACAGACTGTGCATGTGTCCAGCTGCCAAGAAAAGAGGTCTGACAGTCAAGTTTTCACTCTCCTCTGGATTCTCTCTGGTAGATCAGGTGTGGGTGCCTCGTGCTTTTAAGCATGTGAACCGAAAACCAGGTTTTCCACTTTACAGAAAATCTGCAGGCTTTTTCAGGAGCACAAACAGGAGTGTGCGTATGTCTGAACAGCAGGAGAAAGGACAGATGATCCCAAGACTAAACAACAGCTCACCTCTAAGCATGTTCATGCAAAGATGTAGGAATGATGTTTCAAAAATAAAAGAAAGGTCAGTCACCTTTTTCAAGCCCTTAACCCAGTCCAGCTCAGGAAAGTCTGTTTTCCTGATGAGTCTCTTTAAGAAACAAAATAGGGCAGCCTCCCTTGAAGAACATTGCATTAGCTGAAGAGACATGTATACTTACATACTGACATTTTTCCTGACACAAGAATATCTAAACAAAATAATTGTCACTTGCTAACATAGGTTTGTGGCTCAAAATCAGACATCACTGTGATCAGACAGGAGCGGGGTCTGGAAGGCAGTAGCAGCTGAAGTAGCTCAAACCAGGCACATTTTTGAGTAACTCCCTTGAACTAAGGACTGTTTACATATTTTGAAAAGCAGGATTGCAAAGAGACACTTGAGGACAAGAAGAATGTAAAAACTTAAAAATCTGTGGCAGAATAAACAGCGAAATATCCAGATATCATGAACTTTGGAAAAACAGAGGAGTAGAGAAACCTCCCCTTATATCAGTGATCCTTGAAGCATCCTTCAATCTTTTGAGTTGTAAAACACCATTTATATAAAAACAGTTTAATTTTGTGCTCAGTGTGGGTGGTAAATGGGAAGGCTTCTCCTTGTTTCAGCTGGCCTTTTGATCTCTTAATAAATTAGATGCACCTAAAACAACAAAGATTTTCATCAGAAATAAAAAAGTAGTGCCATAGAAGGGGCAGTATTCGTTCTTCTTGAACAAAAGCCACAACCAAGAATTCTTTCCTGAACTTGTCAGAAAGCCTTTGAAAGGATTATAAACCAAACTCTGCACAGAAGGTAGGGGAATCACTTCTGCATTGTCCCTTACTTTTCACAATTTTTTTAAAGTGCCACATCTACATATCCTTTAGATACCTTCAGAGATAGTGACACCCTTTAGACATCACTGATAAAGATATTAAACCAAACTGGCTCCAAAACTGGGCCCCGGGGAACACCACTTGTGACACGCTCCCTACTGACTTCAACTCCATTTCTACCCTGTCCTCCAGAGAACTACAAAGGAACAGCATTTGTTTTTTAAGACACCTGGCCGTCACCTTGAAGCTTGCTACAAAGATGGTTTAGGTTTTCCGGAGGAGGCACAGAGAAAGACAACACAAATGAGAAACTGGAAGGACTCTGAGGCGTGGCAAGAATGTTCAGCAAGAGGTTGGGCATGCAAAGATTAGAGGAGGGAGCAGCAGCTTTGTAACCAAGTGAAGCCAAAGCAGTTAAGGGCAGAAAGGCTTTAGATAAACATGAAGGAGGCTGACTTGCATTTGCTCCTGCTGGGTCCAGCTCATGAGAGGCAGTGCTGCCCATCCAGACTGTTCTGAAGGGGCACAAAAAGGCACAAAGCCAGAAGGGATTGCTAGTGTAGGCAGTGCAGGGAAGTGCACTGGAGGCTCTGGGCATTGTGATCTCAAATGTGCTGGCTCTGCTCTCAGAACTTCTGCTCTCAGAACTCCTGCTCTGTGCCTCTCCTACTGCACGCTGAGGCTGCGAGCTGTGGCGCTGCACGTGTTGTGTATTTAATGTTAACAGATCGCCATATAAACAGTCTGGCTTTCCCAGCAAATGGTGATCCAGGGCTTAAGCAGAAAATCCCAGAGGTATTGCAGTGCATTTTCATGAGACGTGATTTATTTTCCAATTGTGTATTTTGGCTTTCTGCTCATTATGTCCAGCAATCAAGCTCTGTGGGGCTGCTTTACGTTACACACACCATGCCATGGAAAGCCCAGCACCAAGGCATTAGTCATGAATCACCAGGATCTGGGGAGATGAAAAAACCTGAACTCTTCTCATTTTTAATTTTTATACTTAATAATGCTTAGAGTGATTAGGAACACCGACTTCTTTTTCTGTCATTTTGCTGAAGCAGACACTTGGCTTCCATCAGTGTGTGATTGGCTTCTTTAACCAAAGGCAGGGGGCTAATGAACCCTTTACATAAGTCCTCTTTTCTTCAAAATGTGAAATAGGATTTAGCAGAAAAATAGTTTTAAAGAAGTGCACTCAAACAGCACTGAACGAATAATTTTATTTCACTTCTGTCCCCTTCTTATGGCAGATCTAAGTGTGCACACATCCATTTCTATACATAAGCCAACCAGATTTGGTTTAGTTAACCTTCTATGGTAAAATCCAAACTGGGGACATACTGAAGGAGAAACATGTTCATGCACAAAAAGAAGGAAAGGAAGGTGAAGAGCAAAAGGAAAAGGAAGAAAGCAGAGGGAGAAGGAAGGAATAGGAAGTGGGAAAAGAAGCAATAAGTTTGTTTTCTCTGTACAGGAAAGGTTTTCTCTATAGCAACAAGATGGAGTCTGAGGTTAAATGGTGTGAATGTGGACTCTAAAGAAAGGAAGGGGGAGCATATAAGAATCACAAACAGATGGATTAAGTGATTTACTGTAAATAACCTGTCCCTTTGCTGTCCCTGTGTTTTAGCCCTATGCTGTCTCCTGGAAGAGACAAGCCTGTGCTTTGATACAGTTTTTGATAAATTCCCCTCCACATCCAAAAATAGCAGCTCTCCCGAAAAAGGGTATTTCTTTCACACTCCATATTACACATGCCAAATACTTTATTGTACTAGATACAGCTTCTAAACATTTACAGTAAGTGCACTTAGTAACAAAATTGTTTGCCAAAGCTCACTGGTTCTCTCAATACTTTTGAATTACAAACACGGCTTTATTTAAACAGGAAGAATTAACAGATTCCTGAGTCTCCCACATACACTTCTGGTTATCAGAATTTTATCACAGGCAAATGGGAACATTTCATGGAGGCTCTTGTTAAAATGCTGGCAGCTATCAGTGTGTTGGATTTCCATGTACTGCAGAAGACAGCAGCATAGTTTAATATCCTTGTACTCTGTTTTTTTCATTTGTTTTTGTTGTTGTTGTTGTTGTGTTGTTTTGTTTTGTGAGGTTTTTGTTGTAATTTATTTTTGTTTTGATTTGGGTGTTTTGTTTGTTTTCTGTAAATATCAACCTCTTTTTTTTTTTTTTCCTCCTTGATAGATTTAGAAAGGAGGAGCTGGGTGAATAGTTTCTGAGAAAATCCTCTAAGAGGAATATGGAAGGAAAGATAAGGGCATATTTTCTTAAGGTGCTGTTGCTGTACAGCTGTGGGCGTCAGTACTTTTGAACCTAACTCTCTATTGGTGGTGGCCACTCCAATCAAATGGTAAAGCCCAAGCAATTTGTCTGAACAAACGGGATTGCAGTTGCAAATCCTCTCTTTAAAGACATCAGTGTATAGCACAGATTGATGCCTCACAGCTGGTTTGAAAGGACATGACAGGTACAACTGCAATAACAGGAAAGCCCTTAACAGGACCAGAGAAAGGAAAAGCCTGTATTTACCTCTGCAACAAGTGGAAAAAAACACAGCCAGTTTGCTAAGACTGACCTCTGCCAGCTACATCCAGTCTCCCAGTTAGAAGGGATCCAAAACAATGACAGGGACACCAGGAATGGGTCATGCCTCCAAATGCCCTGGAGAAACACCTTTGCCCACTCTGCTTTGCATCACCTTGTTTTTGACTGACTGGAAGACAGACCAGGAGTGTTTGCATCGAGGCCTCTCCATCTGGTGGAGTTCTTTTTAATCCCATCAGGGAAGAGCAATCTGCAGGATGGACTTTTATTTCTTTCACAGAAAAAGCTGCATATTTTTTGTCTGCGGATACCCACTGCAGACAGCTCTGGCTGTAGCAGTGTCACAGGTAGAAACCACAGATGGCTTTACAGTAGTTATGTATGGTATCTGGTAGCATACTTCTGGGGCAACACAAAGGCCAGAAAAAGCTATAAAACCTGCTTCAGAAGCAGAGCCCACTTGGGTTTCCCCTCACACACTGCTCCTGGGACCCAGACTGGCCATGGCTGAACCCCTGCCCACCACACCAGTACAGATCAAAAGATAGTCCATGGAGTGACCCAAAAAGTTTCCTTTCAGTGCAATCCCATACTGGGGCAAATCTCAGTTGATAGAGAGAAGATTCTTAGCAGAGGAAGGAGAACTAAAACACTAGATGTAAGTCATGTCCTTTCCTCTTTGACATCCAAGTTACCCAGGCTTAGTTTGCCCCATGCAGATAGCTGGCTCGCCCTTTCTGCCAAGTAGCCTGCTCCAAGCCTCTGTTGCCCTCTTGTTTAAATGCTGCTACAGCTGTGACTACTTGGCAGAGTTAATAAAAAAAAAAAAAAGGGGTGAATCGGTGAATCTTGTGGCAACTATTAAAAAAAGCCTCTGTTACTGGTGCGCTATGGACAAAGAGGTAAGCTTAGTTTTAGGAATCACTGAAAAAGCCTTGTTTTGGTCTGCCCTCTTTTCCTTCTGCCCAGCTTTTAGTATCTCAGTCAGAAGCCAGCCTGAAGCTGTCAAGTGATCTCAGAAAACTCAGAACAAAAAAGGGGCAGAAAACCAATGTGTCAAAATACATAGAATATATTTTCAATCTTTTATAAAAAGGTTGTGCGTTTTTGACCAATGAGTTACCTAGCCTCTCTATATATCACAGCAACAGGGAATTAACATTGAAAGGCTATCTTTTTAATGGCTTTTCATATTTATGCTGCCACTGAAAATACAAGAAATAGGAAAACACATTTTCCTTGATCTGCAAATAATATTCCTTGAAATACACAACTCCCCACCACTACAATTGCTGACACAAACACCATTACATTTGAACTTCAAGAGGATTTACTTGGACCAGAGGCAATCAGCAACAAAAGAATTTTAATGACTGTGGGAGGATCGTTGGTATTTTAAGAAGTCTTCTAAAACCTTTTGAAGAATTTGAGATAAGTAAAAATAAGTGGGGCAATCTTATTCCCTAAGTACTTTGCACCATGTTTTCACACAGCAGAAGTGAGTTCTACCAGTGCACAATGAGGCTGGAAAACCTGAATAGAAGAGCAAAACTTGAAAAAATTCTGAGATGAAAACAAATATCTGGGAACCATTCTAAGGAACAGAGCAAATGAATCCTTCTATTCCATGCTCTGGTTTTTATTCTCTTTGCTCACTGGAGCTTTAATTTCATCAGTTTGCAAAGAACTACTCAATTCACAGATCAGATTTCTTAAGGATATAGGAGCAACATGTCAACAACACAAAGCACTAATCAATTTTTTTACAGTAGCCAAGTGCTCAGTAAATTCCTCTAGTGGAATTCCATCAGTGTTCTTCCTGTTGCATTTGATCTGAAACATTGCACTTCACCTTTCAGAAGAAAGGCCACCTGTTATTAGATATGCTCTTGGATTAATACTCCTGTCAACTGAAATTTAATTGCTGCTAAGAGTTCAAAAGGTTCAGCTTAGTAAATTGTTGAGTTCCTCCTTGGGTTGATCAATGCATGTGCACACCAACTGCCATCAGTTCCAATCACAACGATGACAGAAAATCTCCTTGGGCATCTGTCTTCATAAGAGGCCTCTGGACCCACCCATGTCTCAATCAACAACAGCATCCCTGTTTTCAAGTTACTCACCCATGGCTTCTCAAAACCCACCAGACTTCCAGCAGGTTAAACTAGGGTGAATGATTTGTTGCTATTTTGTAACATCATCCTCCCACCCTATTCAGATGAGGTTCAATAAAAGCATGCAAACAGCAGTGAAAAGAACACTTGGAAAGGGCAACTCCCCAGCCCAAAACCTCCCAAAACCTATGATCTTCTACTTTTGTGGGGATGCTAGGAAAAAGTGTTTTGCTGGACCCAAGAAAGAAATGACTCCAAGCACTCCTGAGAAATCATTTTTCTGTCACAGGTTCCTTGTCTTTGGAGGCAGTCTTAGAACCTCCTTTCTTCTGCTTACCTACACTAGTTGAAGTATCAAACAGGCACTAGGGAAACATTATGAGTGGATTAGCAAGCAGTTGCTTTTAAATGTACAAGTTCATACAGCCTGGTCTTCTGTTTCTCAGTATACTTCTGTGAATAAAACCAAATCAACCTGTACATTCACTTGCTCTCAAATAGAGTAAGAAAAAAAGACCATTTTTGTTCAAAGCAAGCAGATATATTCAAAACTTTGGTCAACTGGCAGACAATGCTGTGTTTATTCTCTCTGTCTATTCCACCTTCCACACAAAACTAGCTTGACAGTTCAGATGGATTTCAGTTTTACTGAAAGCAGTGTCAAAACTCTCTCTTTATTCAGTGGAGGCAGGCAGGTTTTGTTCACTTGTTTCTCTTCTCTCTCTCAGCAAGGAACTGCCTATTCCAAATAATTTTATGCTTGGAAGCATAAAATCCAAGCATCTCCTCAAAGCAAGAGATGCTGAAAACACTGCATTTTGCTGGGATGACCCTCTACCTTCCATTTTTGCCCTGCTCAAATCGGAGAATATCATCCCTTAAGTTACATTCCAGTATGGTACAATGAAGGATATATACCTCTGTTTTTTGGATTATTTTTTTGTGAGAGTGGATTTTTTTTCTTTTTTCTGGTTCCTCTCCCCTCCTCCCCTTTTTTTTCTTCTTTCTGTTATAGACAAATTACAATGATGAAAAGAGCGTCAGGAATTTACTGTTGATATATTTTACATTGTTAGGAGAACACATGATTTCCTGGAAACAAGTCCCAAGTTTTTTATCAGCAAGGTCCCACCTTTGCTCACATTTACACCTGTTAATGAGTTTTGTTTAATATCAGTGATTCTTGGCAACTGATATTCACATGAGTGAGATTTCTCTTCAAAACAGTCTCACATGAAAAAAAACACCTGTTACCTTAGGTATTTATAACAGTGTACATGTGTGGCTACCACCTGTAGTATAGTCCAGTCATTTGCAATGGATAACTACCTTGTGAAATGTTGATTTACAAAATAAAATTTTGGTTTTTAGTAGCCCAATGCTTTTGATATTAAAGGGGCATCATTTGAATGGTACTCTACATATACTTCTCAGTGCAAAAATGCAGAAGGTGTTTTGTTTTCAGTTACAAGAAAAGTTCCATAAAAACATACCTTTTTTCCCATTAAAAATGTGTATGCTTTTTGCCATTAACAAGAAAAGCATTCCAAGAATGTGCCATAAATACAATTTTTGCAGTCTACCGACCTGACTGTAGCCCTTTAAGAGCCTTAGGGACTCCTATTTTAAGAACTTATCCATAAAAAACTTGGTACCCCTCAAGTTACAAATTTCATACTGCACTTCAAAGATGAACCTTATATACATTGTGACTAAAGTACTGTTTATTTCATAATCTAAACAAACACTGGAATACAGTCTATGCTTTTCTACTTTCCAGCAGACTTTACAAAGAGCTTTTTTTTCCATAATTAAAACAATCTGCATACACACAGAACATGCATTCTCTAACACCAGTAAAGAAGGTAAGAAGGGTCAGTTTCCCTCATCTTCCTGTTACCTGTGTTAGAAAAAAACCCTTTTCTTTTTACTGTAGTTATGACAGTGTGTCTAAGGATACTAAGACTAGAGGACAGTTTTACTCCCTGCACAGAAAATGTTCATCACAAGCATGCTGATGGTGATACATATTACATGTCTATTAAATGATAGGCATATTTTTATCCCCTTTACTCCCTTTTTAAAAATACTAAGTGGCTACATGTAAATGCAGTGAAGCAGGTATAAGCTTAATTAATCAGAGTTGATTCAGACTGGCACCAAGATGCAGCAAAGTCCAACAGAGTCTCAGCAAGGCTTTCCAAGGGCCACTGATGACCTCTGCAAAGCAACTGTTCCACTTTTTCAAAGTAGAAATCAAAGGCCTTGCAGCACGGCCAATCCTGTGGATAGGGCAGTCTGCGCTGGCATGTCAGGCCCCACGGAAAAGATGCGCTTGTAGTCCATTAGTGTTTGAGAAAAGGTGAGTGGGTTACCTTTCCTGGGGCCAGGCACCTGCTCTGCCCCACAGCCCGCTGCTCTCTGCTGGCGGCAGGGCTGGCTGTGGCTTCACACCACAGAGTGGTCATTGCTGTGCACCCCAGCCAGGATGGTGTGGTTCAGGGAGGACGCCGACCGATCCGAGCCCTCGGTGGGGCCATTGGCGCTCTCACTGCGCTGGCAGCAGAGGATCTGCTTGAACGTGGCACTCATTTCCTTGTCCCGGTAGGAGTAGATGATGGGGTTCATGGCAGAGTTGAACTCTGCCAGGAGCAGGAAGAATTTTTCATAGGCCAGGACATTGCACTGGGGACAGCAAACATCGAGGAGCAGCAAGACTAATCCTGGGGTCCAGCAGATTATGAAAGCACCTAGAAAGAGAAAGAATGGACAAAACACAAAGTCTACAAATATACTAATGCACCATTACTCATCAAAACATCACAAGAACCATCCAGACAGAAGCAGCAATGGTTAACTTCTCTTTCAAGAGCATTGTTCCTACACTCTTTTTTCACTGACCCGATGAGAGGGATTGCCTTTCAAAGATCTGTAAATGGTTATGGGCAGCACATCAAAAGATCACCACACACCCCCAAGCATCAGCCCCCCACCATCTGAAACTCTGCTTGGCAAATACATTTACATTTAAAGTTGGTAATGAGGAACATTTTTTCCTTCACCTAGAGACCTCTGACTAGTCAATCTCTTGATCAGGAGAAACAACACTGCAATTTATTTCTCAAACTAATAACAACAAAGAAAACCCTTCTGTGAGTGCTGTGACTGAAGCATCAGGAATAGGAAAAGAGTGGTGCAGGCAGCAGTTCTCAAGAAAAAGAAAGCCTGGGTCTTGTTAACCCATTTCAGCCCCATTATGTAATGGAAAATTCTAAACACACATCTTTCTTGCACTCAAATGCCGTCCTTAAACGGATCTACTTCTTTTCTGAGGGCTCTATTCAATCGAAATTCAGAGGCTCATCAGGCTTCAATAGTGTCAAAGCCCAAGAGTCTTACACTGATTAAAATACTTCCCCCCCCTCCTTTTTCTGTTTTCCAAAGGTCTGAGGAGAACAAAGCCCAGAACAAAATTCAGAGCCCAATGCAGAAATTAAATCAAATGCCTTGTACTTTATTTGAAGTACTGAATTAAAGGAGGATCGTAACTCCTTGCAGGGTTAGAGAGGCTTTAAATATAAGCAGTGCAGGGGAAACCCTTACACACCAATCATGCCACAACAAAGACAGGGCTCCTGAGATTTTCCAGGCTGCTTTACTGAGGTGGAAACCAACGTCTTTTCATCACTGAGTAGGATTAACACAGGCAGCAGCAATAAGGGCTTCCCAGCACTACGCAGTGAGTGCTGTTTCCAAACTGGTTCTCCTGTCACTGTGGTGTTTATTTGTTTACGTGCTGCTCCCATTTTTTCTTGAGTGATGGTCTCTTGCAGGGCTAGCGGTTATGTCAGTTCCCACAGCATGCAAACTTTTTGCCATGCCTACCAGGAAGGTGCCAGCAATTTCCAGTTTGGGCAGTGGCAGCTGTAAGCTTTCTGTTGGACACCTTTTTGTTTGGACAGCAAACCCACCTAGATTGAATAGAAGAAGATTTTCTGAAGGGATCTGCAAGCCTGCAATATACTCCAGGTGACAGACACTGGTTACCAACCAAGAAACCACACACAGAGGCTTTTTACACATGAAAAAGTACCCCTAAACTGAGTTTGCTTGCAACTAATGGTGTAGACCAACAAAGCTCGCCAATGGAAAGAAGCTGGTGGGTGAATTGCCAGCTGACAGTACAAAACATCAAGCCCTTTCACCAAATGATTTTGTTTAGAGTCTCTGGCAGCAATCTGACAGCACGAGGATGAAACTCTCCCATGCTGAAGCGGCAACAAACACATGAACCACTTCACAGCTTTTGTCTGCAGCTCTTTTGGATTGCAGCAGTCCTAGAAAAGAGTACTTGAAACAAATGCAAGGGACTACAGGCTTTTGTCCCTTCCTTGTATCTGTTGCCACAAGAGTAGAAAATTGCATCTCTTTATTTGCAGTATTGTCCATACTGATATAATCTTCCCCCTGCCCAGAAGAGCTCTGCTGAACTGGTTTTTCCAGAAACTAAGCCAATAATTCAATAATTTCACTGTTGAAATTGTGGATGTAGTGTTCAGCCTCCTAGCTAGTAAGGCAGCAGTGGACTTTATTCTAGATTAAGCATGTATTTTTTTTCGCTATAGGCTGCCTTGGGACCTTGGGAGAACAACATCAGAGAGGGGAATATTGCAAGTCTTGGGATCTACAATGAAGGACAAAAGACAATGACAGCATTCTCACCAGGCCTGCAGCAGAAAAGTCCAAGGTGGAAACAATGGAACTAGCAGGAAAGCTCTCACAGCATTGTTCAAAGTTGCAATTGAAAGCTTCCAATTTTCCTTTTTTTTTTTTTTTTAATCTATTGCTGAGGAATAACAGAACATTCTGTTGGCATAATTTTTGGTATGTTAGAAACAGCAGCAAGAAGTTTTATGCTGAGGCAGATAGGAATTTCCTCCTGAGAAAGTCCCAAAGACACCCAGAAAAATTCACATGCAGCCCACTACGCTGAAGACTTGTCTCATATGGAGATCCTGAGCCTCTCTGGGCTCCTCAGTATCTCAGACAGGTCTGATAACCTGTGTGCTGAGGCTTGATTGGCTGCACTCTAGAAAAAGTGGACTGTGGCTGAGCAACCTACTAGGTGCTCTGTGCAGCTCAAGCTACACTGAAAAATGATAAAAACAATTGATAAAAAAAATGATAAAAAAAATTATAAAAACAAAAATGATTGCCTTCCCACTTAGGTATGGAAGGAAGTCACTATTGTACAAGTTGTCACCTTTCTACTCCTAGCAAAACATGCCCCCATGCTAATGGCTCTGGCAGCTTATGAAGTGCTTGTATATGGTGACACAAAAAATTACTGACTTTTTATTTAACTGTTGTTAACTGGAAAATACTGAGAAGCATCACTGATGGCAAGGATGTGTTTGAGTTACATACAAAGGAACACATAAATGTCGGGCTCTTAATACTTCAGATTTAGGAACATTTATCACTTAGATGTGGAATTCTTTTTCTGGAAGGGAAACAAGGATTGAAATTTCTTTTCTCCCCTCTTACGTAGAATATTTGTTGAAGTAAACTGAAAGTGAGATTAAATTCTTCCCCTCTCAGAATTCTGTTGTGAATTGACTTAATCAAGAATGCAGATGTAAAAATATCACACTTAATAAAACAATGACATCCAAAAGCTCCCAGCTGCCATATACTAAAAGGCCTTAAGCATACACCATAATACGGATGTTTTTCTGCTCAGAATCAGGACTGAGAGCAGTCTAAAGTACAGTGTGAGTAATCTCCAGGTGTGTCTTAACACTTCACAAATGCGGTCAAACCTAAATTACAATGACGGACAAAGAGGATCTGTTGCAATCAGTGATTTGAACATTTGTGGATGTGCTATAACCAAACCATGGCACTAGGATAGCCCAACATACTCGAAAAGAAATGCAGACATTATGTCCTTGGGTAGCTGAAGAGCACAGTTGCCTGGATAGAGAGCACTTTCGGATATTACCTCAGCCCTGGCAGTTTCTCGAGGGCAATGGCACCGCAAGAAGCTAAATGAGCTCTTCAGCTGCAGCAGAAGGAGCATTCCCATGGAGCATGGCCAAGGTCTGTCCTGAGAGTCAGGCACAGAGGGCTGGGTGAAGAAGAAATGCCCATCAGGCTGAGGAGTAAAGGGCTAGCCATTAGATAGGAAATCTTCAGGGAACCAGAGAAGTAGCACATCTTCTTAAAAGATTGAAGGGTCCCTATAGACTAAGAAGCATGTTTTACAGCAGGAAATGTGAGTTACAAAAAAGTATTTATGACCTAATCTAATTTTCAACTTCTGTGTGATACCTCTCATCCCAACGAGAAATGAAACTCCAACTCCAACTCCAACTCCTTGTGCATTGTCTGTCTTGCAGAGCTGTGGTAGAAGTCCACTGGAGGCTTTCCAATGATTGTGGTATGACTACATCACATTTGTCTTGAACTCTTGTCTGGGGCATTAGTGCAGATTATGTTTCCATGGCAGCTGGATGTTGGAAATCCTTGGGTAAATGAGACAGGGCCTCACAGCAAGGTTTGATTGCAATAAAAAACTCTCTTGCAATCAAAAAGTAAAAAAGAGAGTATGAAACCACATGAAACCAGCCATGATAAATCACACAAAGATCAGTGAGTACAAGAACAATAGAGAAAACAACTCCAAAAAACAGCAGCAGAAAAGAAATAAGCTACACAAGAATAAACACTGATGAACTAGTCACTCATTACTAGGATACCAGACTGGATGGCTACTCACGAAACTTCTTGTGTTAGCAGGCAAAGTGTTTCCTAAGCAGCACTATTTTTTTGCGTGTGTCTGTGTTTTGCCTTGGAGAGTCTATGTCTGTATTTCTTCTGTGAACATTTGTTTTCCTCTAAATCAAAAGAGAAAAATAAAAGAAGCACTTCTGCTTCTGCCAAGTCACACACTGCTGTCCTTCAGAAGCTCCAGAGGGATATAGCTATTGTCAATGCACACCTATTCTGAAACACCCTTTTTTCTCTGCCTTAACCACACTGTGTCCCTTTCATGTGCTCTTTTCTATTAATCTTGTGTGTTAACCCTGATATCTGGCATGGGCTCACACTCATCCTGCAAATTCCTCAGTCTGTGTGGAGGAAAAATATTGAAAGGGCCTCTTCTAGGGAGTGGGACAAGAAAAAAACCCGTCTCCTGTGTTTGCAGTTTTTTTAAGATTACAGGAATAGGATAAGGAACTAGCATACTAAAGACAGAAAAGATCCATTCCAGCTGAATTTCAGGAACATTTATAATCTGCTGCTGTTGCCCTCCTATTCTTGTCCACCTGCTGTTCTCTCCAAATCCCCTCCTGCCTTCAGAGTGGCACTTGTGACAGGCAGCTGCACCCCCTCTTCCTCTGGACAACGGTGACAGAGGAAAGGACATTGAACATCACTGCTATCAGGGAGAAGAGTCCTTCTGCACTTGGTGCAGGCTAAAGGCAGTGCTCTGGGAGAACGATTTTTTTTTAAATTAACAAAACCATAGCCAAGACGGGTTGCAGAAGTGCCTGGCATTTTCCACATTCTGATATAATCCCACCCTCAGCAAGGAAAGCCACTTGCTATGCTAGCTGAGGTGCAACCTCATCAGCTGCAACACAACTGCACTTCCTCATGTCCTAGCCATCTGTGAACAGTATTAATAATCTTCCTTATTTCACTGAGCAGTATCTTGTGCAGTGCATGAACAGAGATAAGTACTGCAAGCAATAGTGCCTGTTTACAGCTATGTATTGTTTTCCCCCGATGCAAACATGACAGCATGAAATCTAAAATGAATGAATGATTATGGATGCCAAAGATCACGAAGAGCATTTATCATGCTGTAAACATACAGAGTGTAGGAGTGATTCTTCTAATTCTAGTCTGACATAATTTTTCCCAGTTTTGATACAACACTACTACAATATAGCTAATAGTTCTTGGTGGATGAAAGAACTGTTCTTGTTTTTTGCATTTTCTGCTGGAAATAATTAACAATTAATAATTAATAATTAATTAAATAATTAATAATTAAATAATTAATAATTAATAATAGGGGTAATGTTTGCTTCCACCCATGGAATTTTGTGTAAAAGAAATTTCATGTAAAGAAATAAAATAAAATTACCACCACTGGTAATTAATAAAGATGAATAAATTTAAAATAATTGTATGCTAAACTTGGCAAACTCTGAAGAACTTCATATATGAAAGGCTTGCCTCTCCATCCACAGATTCCAAAAGACTTAAAGAGGATGACAGTGAAGGAAAGACCTTGAAAAATACCCCAGGTAGAGGAGAGCTGCCTACAGGGTGCCAGTAAGAATGGCCATGTTGAAAAAGGTACTATCAGAACAGTTTCATTTATTCAAGGTGCTTTTCTTTAAGGAAGCTGTATGAATTCTGAAATAATGGGAGATTCATAGCACATCCCTTCTGCAGTTTTTGATTGATTGTAAAATACTGCCTTCTCTGATGTGCCTCTGGGAGACTTCAACACTATGGGTGCCTTTGTGTTTCAAGACAAACATTTCTCTGGTGGGGCTGTGTGTAGAAGAAAGAGGAGATATCTCTAGAAAGAAAGAGGGGACAGCAGTGTAAAACAGGAAATGAGAAACAATGCAAAGGTAAATAAAACCTACATTCATATTCATGCAACACTATCCCACATATGACTTGAACCAAGAGGATGTGAGCACATAAGAGAGAACATACAACTAGAGAGCATATGAAAGGAGCTGGGTGATACAAGCCACCAGTTTGTCTTTCATAACACTATATATGCCTTGTCCCTAGGGATCTGTGTTCTAGTCTACTGGGAGCTGAGCAGCTCTAAATGTGCAAGTTATAGATAAAACTCTATCCTCAGGTTTATCAAATATCTTAACTCACATGAATTCTGTAACTGACAGGTTTGGGAAATTTTCCAGTCTACTGTACTCATGGTTTGTAAAAGGAGTTTAGAATAAACTGGTTCTGCTTTTATTGCATCAGATCCCTGATTTCCTGCCTTTTCCACAGCTATCTGCACACACACAATCCAGCCTCTTGCTGAATCTTGTTCTGGAAATTTCAGCTAGCAAGTTTGCCCAGACTTTGTACAAAATAATGGCTGGATTGTGTAGGAACAGAGAAAGCATGTCTTGATCAAAAATGTGTTTCCTCTTCTCAGCAGGAATTCAGAATGTGTCTGCTTCAAACATCTGTCTTTACCTTTGAAGGTGCACAGAATTTTTTTGGTGTTTAAAGCATGGCTATCTTCATCAACAAACCATTCCTTCTCTGAGGAAACCATCAGCTTCCATCTTCACACATTTGTCTGGTTTAAAACATGTTAATAACTTAACATGAAAGCAGTCTTGGGGCTCTGTCTGTGCTCTGGCTGGGGTGAGAGGAGTAGCAAGCCTTGAGCCCAAAGTCCTGCGTATCTTAGCATCACTTGTTTCTGGGCCTTAGTATTTACTATTTCATGTGTGTCTATTCATCCATCTAACCCTCATCACCTTCTTTCATTTCAGAAAAAATAAAGTAAAAACTCTTTTTAAGGGGACACACCACCTTGACTACCAATGATACTTCTGCTGGTACCTAGGCTGGCCTCTGCTCTACCTGTTCTCTTCCAACACTCACATCACCACATTGCCCCTAACAATTTATCATTAAAAACACAAATGTTTTGATGAAATCTTTAGGCCAAAGCCTTTCTTTGAAACCAGACACACTTTGGCACCTATACCTACTATACAAAGGATCAACTGAAGAAACATCTGACCTATCACGGTGTTTCACAGGGAGCTGACAACAACCACTAGCCAGCAATTCCACTGGCACTACTAGCTGCACAACCGTTGTCTCCGAGCATGGAGGTACTCAGACACAAAATGTCTGTGGTCAGCAGGGCTGCATCTACAGTGATCATACCTTCCCTTATCTCAGGGTGGGCCAACACCTTTCATCTTCTTTTCCTGCTTGACTTTGCAAGTCCAGACCAGAGGTGAGGAGGAGCAGGTGTTGCTCAGCCAGACTCACACATGGCAGCTGTGGGAATCTCTGTGAGCCTGCTCTCTGCAGCACCTTGTGCTTACTGCCCCAAGTGCTCCCTGCCATGTGCTGGTGGCAGGGTTTGCTGACACTCACACTCCTGGCTTTCCTTCTGGAGATCCCATCAGCTGCATGTCTTCCCATCTGGACATCACTAGGTGAGCTCTCCATAGAGCATGGCACCAGATGTAGGTATTTCCAATACCACACTCCTGCTTTCGTATCCCTGTAGCACCTAAAGCTTTGGAAGTTTGAAACAGCAAAAAACCAGAAAAGCCTGGGGAGGACAAATAACAAAATAAAACTAACTGAAGAGAAAATTAATCTGGGCAGTAGCAAGCCACCAGAACTGACCTGCTTATTTCATGGGTGCTCACCAAACTCTAGCCCAGGTTAACACTTGATGCAATTCCCCACCTGATGCTTGCAGTCTTGCAAATGAGTGTACTGTTCTTGGCCAGCTGACCCAGCCACCCTCAAGTATTCCACAGCTGACATCTTTGAAGGAGAATTCCGATGCTAATGCAAATGGGGGAGACCAGGAGGGATTCTCAACTGACATCTATAAACCAAAGGTGTTTGCATAGCCCTCTTTTAGAACATACTTGTAGTGGTTTTGAAAAACGACTTGAAAAGTGGAATGTGCAAAACACACACCAAAAATAAAAGCAAAAGCATAATCCTGCTGCATTTTAAGTGTATCCATTCAAATGCCTCAAAATAAGAAAAATGAGATTTCCTCCTGATCTAATAACTGCAGGCGAGAGATGGTGCACTGCCCCTCTGCAAAGAGAGAAACTAAGGCTATTATCTATAGAAAGCATTTTAGACAAAAACAGGAAGTCATTAAATGCCAGTGGTCAGCATTCTGACTGATTTCTAAATTCATAAAGATATGTGAGGCTCATGTCTGAATAAAAGCCTGGCTATTGCCAAAGCAATCTGATTCTTTATCTCTGTGTAAAGACAAACAGTAGTCCTTGTGGAGTTTTTCAGTTGCCAAAAAACCTGACACAGAGGAAATTTTGGTGTCTTTTTCAATTTTTGGGTATTCTGGACAAACCTTTATGCTCCAACTTGAAAGCAAATACTCCTACAGTCCCAAATCAGTTCTGGTATCTTGGCTGGAAAATAAACATGTAAGCCAGGCTGATAAGGGGTCCCTGGGTCACAGGACAAAGAAAAGCAGGCAAGGGATGTCTGGGAAAACTAGAAGCAAGAATCGTAGAATCCTAGAAAGACTTGGTTGGAAGGGACCTTAAACATCATCTAGTTCTAAGCTCTGGCCATGAGAAAGGATGGCACCCACTTCATTAGGTTGCCCAGGGCCCTGTCCTTGAATACTTCCACTGATGGGACAGCCACAACTTCCCTGGGCAATCTTTCCAGTGCCTCATCACCCTCACAGTAAAGGATTTCCTAATTTCTAATCTTAATCTACTACTTTTCCATTTAAAGCCATTCCACTTGTTCTATCACTCTACAACCCTTGTGAGAAGTCCCTTCAGTGTTTTTGAAGGCCCCTTTCTGGTACTGAGAGCTGCTGTAAGTTCTTCCCAGAACCTTTTCTTCTTCAGGCTGAACAGGTCCAATGCTCTCAGCCTCTATTCCAGCCCTCTCTGATCTTGGCCCTTCTCTGAATCTGCTCTAATGGGTCCAAGAAACAACCTTTAGCTCATACCTGGCAACCTATTTTCACCCCCTAGTCCAAACTCAGCTAGGTTTGGTCCAACCCTGATTGCTCATAGGATTGACTTGGGACTTCAGGTGGGGGACAGACCTCTCCCTGAACTGCAAGAGGACCCTGTCTGAAGGGTCTGGGTGAGGCTTTCAGGTCCTGGATGTGGGGCAGCTTCAGGTCTCCTGAAACGTGAACATGCCTCTGCAGAAGTGAAGGCTCACTGCAAGAGGTCATGTGAGCAGGGCTCACAAACTGGACTCTCCTCTGCCTGCTTCTGCAAGGTACATTAAGTGTGCTTGGGATCTGGGTATTTTGCTGCTTTTCTAGGAGTTGCAGCTCCAAATCACAGAAAAATAATTCACAGCCATGTTGAAAAAGCCCTGTTCTGCCCACTTCTCCTACAGAAATTCATACACCTTCTGCAATACTCTGCTGCTTTCCCAGAAATGGTCAGATTTCTATGCTTCAACAACACAGCATGTTTAGCAGATATCAAACAACTGCTGCATGAGATTGTTTAATTGTATTTTCCTTTGTTGTTAAGGACATTAAGTGTTACTGGTATTATGTTTGGATAAGCTCCAATTGCAACACAGGAGTCCAAATGAAGCCTGGGTGGATGCAATTTAATATGTAAAGGACTGCCTTGATTCTTGCATAAGATTAAACTAATAATATTAGAAGAAAAATATTAGCCTCTGTTGGTCTCCTTAATAGGAATAAAACTTGTTTCTCTCATGCTAATACCAGACTCTGAATAGGAGAAAGTGTTACCAAGTGTTATCAGCTCTACCTCAACTGCAAGAAAACTGTGTGTGCTTTTAGTTTATACAGCCATACTAACTAGCCATACATTTATCTGATTATGGCTATCTGGTTAAGCTGTGGCAGAAATCCTTTGAGGGAGCTGCATTAAGATTGGTCAGACAAAACCCAAGAAGCAGAATCCATGCTGACAGCTGTGCCTCTCTGAGGAAATGAAGAGCACAAGCTCTGAAGTGGGCAACAGGGTAAGCCCCTATGGATAAAGGAATGCCACTCAGGGATCTGAAGTCTGCTTGGAAAAATCTGCCTCTTTTTGGACGAATTAGTCTAGACAAGTTAGAAAAGCCTTTCTACTCCTCACCTAAATATAACAAATGAAACTCAGGCTATGAGCCCATTAGGCAGGCACCTACAAATGGCACTGCTAAAACAGGGGGGAGCAGACAGATGTGGCATTGCACATCACAAGAGAAGCACTGAGTGAAGAACCACCCGTGTTTTGATTGTGGTAAGTATATACTTACAGATTATCAAAAGGGTAAATTCTAGGTTTTGGCTCTTAATTCTATATGTATCTGTTAAAATGATCTAGATGAGGCCGGTATCTAGGCCAGAAAATACCAGTTTTGTTCTGCCTTTCCACACTAAAGATGAGACACTGTTTAAAGGGATGCAGCTATCTTTTGGCTCTCACAGATACCTCTGGATTCTCCATTAGGATGCTTGCTGCCTTGCTGCATATAATTTCAGTGTGGTAACAAAAGTATTTCCCATACTTCAAATGAGAAAATCAGTGAGTCAGACTGAAAATGTTTCATGCTGCTGATGGATTCCAGGGGCAGTTTCTCTGATTTTTTTTTTCAATTTACCATAGCAGAATCTAGATTGATTTAAAGTTTTCAGGCAAACACAGAAGAGAACTCTAATAAAATCTAGGCTCTCTTTCAAGTCATATAATTAAGAATCACACTGCTAAACCATGCTTTGTCTGCTGAGAGGAGCAGCTAGCTGGAGATGCATCTTTTTCCCCACAGACAAAGCAGTCTCATCCACTTAGAGGATTAGTCATTAAAACTGCTCCTGGGTTAGAGAAGTGATGTGCCCTCTCCGTGTGACTTCTCTCTCCTCCCTTTGACTAGGCTTTCCCAAAATCACTGAGAACAGATCCTTGTGTTTCCACTGGCTTACAGGGACAGTCTTCTACCTTTGGCAGTCTGCTCTCCTGTTCTAAATTTAACCTCTGCTAAGAAAATTATGGCACCTAAAAGCACCCAAGAATAATGCTTGGACTGTGTTAGCACCACATCCTTGGTCACTTGGCTTAAAGATTGTCATATAAATAACCTCTGAAACCACAAAAAAGCACACTGTCATGCTATTTTGAAGGTTACTCAATCTGCATATTTCTGAGGAGGTGACTCCTTTGACCCCTGGCAGACAGTTTGCTCCAGTGTCCCTGTAAAAAACCTGTAGGTTTTGGCTATATATAACAAGGCACAACAATGATGAAGTTAAAAAAAAGGTGCCAAGTCTCTTAACTTTCAGTTCCCTTACTCCCACCCTCTCATGAAAGAGCAATTGAATAGCAGCAGAAAACTGAAATAACTGTCTGTACCAAAACTGGGTTGACTCCCAGCCACCTTCCTCTCTTTCAGGGGTGTTCATGAGAAGTGCCAGACAAAGGTCACTTAGATCCAGCCCCTATCTACCATGGAAGGAAAGCAGAGGTGTTAACATTTCTGCTTTCTCTGCATGCCTTGCCTGCTGCTTTGCTTTGTCCTGGGTTTTCTGCTACTGGGCATGAGCATGAGTTCCCACCAAACTCTTGGCCTCTCTAAACAGACTGTCAGAGACAGCAGTAATCAGTCTATTCTGTCACCTGTCTTCAGCATAAGGGCAATGCCCGCTTGTTTCTCACAGTGACACAGAGAAGAGAAGCTGCTGCCAGGGCAGAGCTCATGGCTGTGCTCCCACAGGGGCTCCCCATAGACCTGCCAGAGAATGTGCTGCTTCTGCAGGGCAAGAACTTGAAGACTCTCCCCTTTTAGCACTCTTTTCTTGCCATGGACTTCAGTCTTTAAGTGATAAGGGATTTATATGCCATCCAATGTAAAATCTTTGCCAGCTGAAAATTAAACAACCTAGAATTTTTCAAAACAGAAGACAGTTTAAACACTTCTTTAAAATGTAGACCAAGGTGATATGGTAAAAATGCAAATCACCATTATGTACAGCAGGGTAGAACTTTACTTTTAAAAATAACCCCTAATAACAGTTTCACCAGATGTGGCAGATAAGGACGTACAGTGCAGATCAAACCAGTGGCTGAAAGAGACAGAAAATATTTGTGAAAGCACTTGCTTCACACTTGGAATGTGTGAGACTTCACACAGACAGTGATGAAGCATCCAGAAAGTAAGGCTAATTTGTTCTGTCTCATCTGACGGCCCTTATAGCTGTCTAGTCTCTTCTGACTGATCCTGTGCCATCTCCAGACATGTCTGAGGAGCACGCTGGCCTGACCTCTCCGTGTGAACAGGCTCTAGGTGCAGGGCTGGGATGTCTGCTCCAAGGGAGGGGACAGCATACACGCAGGGAGTCAGCCATCAAAGAAACTGTTACTCCACTCACTCCCACAAGCAATTGCAAAAACAAACAGTCAAATTGCTGCATTGAAAGCTAGCCTCTGAAAGGAAAACAAAAGACTCCTCCTCACTCCATGGAAAGCCACAAGAAATTCTGGCAAAGTTACCTGTCCTCAAAAGAAGATGTTAGTATGCCTAGGCCATCTACTGTATCATGTCCTTCTGCTTTAAACAATACAGTGGATGCAGGATTGTGAAACAGAAAACCGAAGGAGCGCAACATCAGCTGTGGCTGCCTGATGGAAGAAGAACCAAAGGACCAAGACTGCTACCAAACCACAATTTCCCCTTCAGCAGTCTGCAGCTCACCCATGGGGCTGAGGAGGCAATAAATTGACAAGACTAGCAGAAGGGATGAAACAGGCCTGAGAGGATCAAAAAAAGGACACCTCCTCAAGTCCCCTGCTCCCAATTTTTGTACTGCTCCATGCTAAAAAAATGTACCACACCAAGCAGAAAGGCTGTGCCCACCAAGCACATGACCAGGAGGTAGAACCTGGGGTCACAGAAAGTACGTTTTATTGCAATGCTAACTAATCAAAGCACTTCCACTCACTACTCCTCCTCCAACAGCACCACTCCCCCCCACCACCCCGGCAAATAGTACCTGTGGGATCATTCTGGTGTTTCAGTTCATCATGGCTTACAGTAGTTCAAGTCAGATTATTTTGGGACAGACATGCTGATATATGAGAGACTTCTCCAAGACTGTGTTTTTTAATTTCATTTTAGCAGATACTTGTAGGCTTATGCCTAAAGCAAACAGGAAACTTCATGAGATAAAATGAGACCTTACAGGCAAAAAGGCCCTCCACTGAGGAATTTTTGGATTTTAAGAAAAAAAGATAAACAAGCAATTAGTACATGGTAAGGAAATCGCTTGCAAAATCCTTCTACTCAGCAAATTAATTGTTTCTATGAAGTATCTCTGCTGTTCAGAATGAAATACAAAGCTTTTTTCCTTTTCCAGAAAAAATGAGGCAAACTCAGATCAGCTTTCACTGATCACTTCATTTGAAGTTCCTGGTGATACTTGCTGACTTCTCCTCATTTTTCTGCAAAGCTCAGAGCAGCAGCCATACCAAAATCAATGAGGGACAAACACAGGACAGAGGGGCCATTTCAGTGCTGTAGGGAAAGCCCATGCTTTCAGCTTCTTCTCTTTAAAACTTTATAGCCTGGAGATTGAGCGCAGTTGTGCCTTAAATAATAATGAGCTAAACCAACCACCACAGCAAGTTTTCTATCTGCTGGGCTCTAACTGTTCCGAAGGTAGAAAAAGAGAAGAGATTTTTCTGTCCCTGGTATCTTCTAGGAGAGGCAAGCAGCAAGGTAGGAGCCCACTTATTTGCCCTCCAAAATAATGAGCATTCAGTTCCCTTAGGCATCCAGTGACACCACGAGCATTTTACTGGTATTGGTGTTTTTGGTGGTTACTGCCACCAAAACCCAGATATCGTAACCGTGCTCATTATGTATGAGCATGAGAACAGAGAGCTACGAACAGACTGATGGTACCACAAATTTGTTGATTTCACAGTATTTTCAGCACATATTTTTCTGAAAACAAGCACCCACTCATTATATTTTTGTTGTCTGTCCTCTTGCTTTTAATTGCATTTTTTAGTGAAGGCTTATTCAAATTTCACCATCTTGAATCTCTTTAAGAATGCAGCATCGGTGGCTAAGCTACAGGTGTGGGGCAAGTAACATAGCCTGTGCAGGACAGTTTTCACTCCCTGCTACTTTAATCCACTTTTTGTGGAGCTCATGTTGGAAGCTAGCCTGAGCACTTTGCAAAGCCTGCAGTGTTGGGATGCCGTATGGGTCTCTTGGGTTGGTGAGTTCCACTGCACAAGATATCATCCTGGTTACAATCCAGACACCCTTCCCTCTCACTGACACAGCTTTCTTGTGAATTTTGCTCTCCTCCCACCTGGCCCTGGTTGGAGAAGCTTGCATCAGTGCCCATCAGTATCAGTGAACCATGGGGTTTTATAAAACCCAAATTGTGTGTGCCTGGAGAAGTGAATGAATGAGAAAGGGGAGAAGTAGTATTGCTGGACATCTCTTTAGCCTCCCCAAAAGGGAGAGTTTTGCTCCAGTAAGTTATAAACAGTGTTATTCTCTCAGATGGTATTGGGTGTTGTGTTTTCTCTGTGGGCCAGGGGAGAGGCCCTTGAGATTAAAACTGCAACTACTGAAATCCACTTTTTTGATGTTAACTGGATTTGATGTGGTCTATGTTTGTGCAATTATGGCAGCATGTTACTGCAATTACAGCTATATGTTTCATTCATAAAAGAAACAAACAAAAAACCAACAAAAAATGCACCTGCAGCTGTTCCAAAGCCCGGATGTTCTTCATGTCTTCCTTCTTATTCTGCATGACAAACTAATTCACATATTCTTAAGGGTTACTTTGTGCAGAAGTTCAGGGTTGATGGGAGAGGGCTGAATGCAGAGATCTCCCAAGGTTCAGTTGTGGCTGTAAAACCCTGTTGCTAGGTGTGAAGTCTGAGCTTGAATGTTATTGCAATAATAGCTTTTCTGAGTGGAAAATTCAGATGTTCACAATAGATGGTGCAGTGCATAGGCAAAGCAAACTCATCAGTAAGCAAGGAAATTAATTGGTTTGTTAATTGCAGTAGACTGTTAATTGTTAGGAGACTTTAAGATAAGCAGTGAGATAGCAATATTCAGGGGTCACCATATGAGCACTGTCTATGAGCACCGAGAAAGGGAGAGGCAGAGGTAGCAATGCCTGGAAGAGCGTTGCATATCACTGCAACAGACACATGTAAAAGTTTCTGGATGCCACTTAAAACTCAATCTTTTCCAGAGAAATGTTGTGCTGAGATGTGCCAGCCAGGTGGAAAGAGACAACCCCAAGAGTTGTTTTATGCCAGAAGAGAGCCATATGTAACTCGCCATCTCTTTATCCCTAGCTGTCCTTTCTCAGTGTATCCAGGGATGGTCAGTGGGCTGTACACATCTCCTCACCCTTAGGAACACCTGTGGGTCAGACTGAGCTATACTAAGTGCTACACTAAGGGAAATTCAGAAAGGTAGCTCATGTCACCATCACGCTTTTAGTGTATACTCATCTCGAAAGTTAATCCATTTTTCACCATCTGTATTATTTGTATTTTAAGTATTCACATATGCCTTTACAGAGTGTATTGACAATGAACAATCCAAGAAGAATCCGCATCTCTGGTGCTCATGAAATGACATTATTTTGTACCTGGCCATGAGAACTACTGAATGCCATCAGATCTTTCCATTCTGGCTGCGAGGGTTCACTGGGCATGACTAGGCTTACAGTGTATTGTAGGGTATCGTTCTACCTGTGAGTCTGTAATCAGAGTAATTCTTATTGAACAGGGCTGGATTTGAAATGATGCATTGCCTTTGTATTTCTGTTACTTAGTGTGGAATTGTCCATGACCCAGAATCTAAGCCCAGCCACCACCAGCCCCTTTGATAGCTGAGGACCAGCTGAAACACAAGAGCATCTATCTTCCTGTCAAATTAGCTTACTCTTCTTGTGCCAGGAAGATTTGCCTTACTCTTGATGTGAGAACATCACAGAGGTGTCTTTATCAGTTCTTGAGTGCTCTGAATGCTAAAGCAAATCCGGGAGCCAGAGGACACTCCCACTAAGAGGGCAGCTGTGGTCACAGCAATGAGGGGTTTCCTGGAAAACCCTCATACCAAGGGCACAAACTGCAATATGCATACAACATCCTTTAATCAAAAAGGGTGAAAATACTCCAACACAAATCCTCCATCTAAATTAAAGAACAATTCATATGTGAACTGAGCTACTGAATCATTAAATATTTCCAAATATTTCTCTTGCTGATACCTCTCATGTTGGTTCATCGCATTTCCAAACCGATTGCTAGCCTGAAACTCTTTTCAGAGGTCTTTAAAAAGCTGGCAATGTGCCTGGTGTTTCCAAGAACTTTGTCTTTTATTTTTCTGAGGCATGAGAAATAGAGGTGTTTGAACACCAAAAATTACACTACCTGTCTTCCAGGTATGTGGACTTTTCTTGTTTTTTGAAAATGGTCAGTCCATGTCACAGAAGGAGAGGGTATGGTTTCAAGATGTGGTACCAACATCTCCTACTATAACAGATTTCAGCACACACACAAGTCCACTATAATATACTGCTGCAAAATGCTGTCTTCAAAATTGCATACCTGCCGATATTTAGGCAATTCTATCACGGTACTAGAGCTGTCCACTGCCCTTTCTGTTAAAAGCTGTGCACTACTTTCTATTAAAAAATCCAGCCTAACTCTTCACAACAGTATCAGAAGCTTTCTGCTTGGGCTGGCATTTTAATTTGTTGTGCTTTCTGCTTTCTTACATTCATCTGAGGAGACGCTCAGTGAAACTGCTTCATCTGTTGGACATTGATTTCTTCCATTTCAAAGCAACTGCAGCAAAAAGAGACAGTGAACTTAAATTTCAAATGAAAAGGATGTCAAGCCTGTGTCTCTAACACAGCCTCTAGCAAGTATAATATTTTCTTTGTTATTTTGGGTGAAAAAATGCTGTCAACTGTGCAATGTGCCAGGAAGACATCCCATAAGAGACACTTTGCAAGATCCTCTGCACTGTAGGAGTCAAGAGTAATTCTCGAGAGCCTGTGAATGCAGGAGACCACTCTGCAAACTATGGGGAGAAAGGTGAATTGTTTTAAAGTGAAGTGCATGAAGCATAAAGCTTATGAATGTTTCGTGGTCAAGGCCAGGCTTGAAATCTGATTCATGTTCCTGCTAAGATTTCAACAGTACTTGTGGAGAAATCCTTGTGTTTATACAAACAAATGCAGAACTTCTGCTTCGGCCAGCTCTCAGCTAATTTTAAATGCGGGAGATTTTGGAATTTGAGGCACTATTGTATGCACTGTATCCTAGAAAATTGCTACATCTGTGGCTGTACATCCCTCCCAATGGTAAATACTCAAACAGGTGAAATTTCCTTATGGATCAAATCTTAGGTAGCCATTATTTCTGTACAATCTACTTTTCCAGTTACTGATGATCAATGAAGTCCTGGACTTAGGAACTGGATGTACAAGACAACTACTAAAATAAAATAAAAAATAAAAAGTAAAGTAAAGTAAAATAGAATAAAGTCTAAAAAAGCATCTTTTTGACATTGAGTTAGAGTCCCAGTCCTCCCAGAGTACTGAGGAGAGGTTATAGCCTTGGAAAGTGATGTATCCTCTGCACCTTTAACCAGAGGATGTGTCTCAGCCCTGGTTTCTGTGAGCTCCTGTGTATGCAGAGGGAGCTACCCAAGGAAACAAATTTAAACTTTAGATCCCCAAAATCTCAACAGCAATAGTAAATTGACCTGTGCCCGGCCAGTGCCCAAAGACAACCACCTCTTTTGCATCCTGGTGCCTCCCTTTCTTGGATCAGCATAGTCAGGGAAGCTGGGAAGTAAATGGCTGCCTACCCAGCAGGCAAGGTACTCAATACTCCTCTCCTGCTGAGCTACTTCTTTCCTTCAGTCAGAGAGATAAATCAATCAGAAGACTAAATAGTGAACTGGCAGGGTAAAAATGGAACAGATGGGCCTGTCATTTCACAACCTGGATCCAATAATTCAGGAAAAAAAATTACTCTTCTTTCTAAGAGTAAATTCCTATACACTGGATATTTATGCCTATGATAGCGGTTTGCAGAAAGGTGGATACACTTTGCTTTCTGGAAATAGGCCTGGAATTGTTTTTCTATGCCATGCCACAAGCCAGGACAGACTGGGAATCCAGTCTAGCTCAGAGGCACGTGAGATGGAGCCACTGGTGCTCCAGGACAGGGTGGTCTCTAGTGTGAAGGCCCCAGAACATCCTTTGACAGCTCAGGCTCCCAGGAATTATCCTGGCAGTAAAGCTGGCTGCCAGAGGTGCTGCTCCTGCCTGCCAGCTGAACAGGGACAAGACCACGCAGAGAAATTTATAAATAAAGAGAGTGGAGAGATGGGAACAGAGGAAAAGGAGAGGCAGGAGGGTGAAGAATCAATCAATCAAACACACAAACAAACAAACAAACAAAAAAGAAAGGAAAACCTCATGGGAAACAGCATCAATCAGTACTGCATTCTCTGGAGTGTGCTTAAAAGCATGTATTTCTGGAGCACATATGGCTTTATGCACACCTCTCACCCTACTTGCTGTGGCACAGCCAGTGTACCTGAAAGCCTTCTGCTTTATAACAGGACTGCACATGGGGAGTGCAGTACTCAGGTATTTGACGGCAGAATTGGTTGAAAGTTCATCTAAGGAATGCTACATTACTTATTTCAAGCTAAGCACTTGCTTGATTTGTTTACTTAAACTGATCCCTCCTCCCCATAGAGTGAACCAAGCCAAGCTTTTCTGCTGGAAAGGCAGAAACCCACACAATTCTTTTTGTGCAGAACTCTGGCTAAACAGGCAAGGCTCAGACGCAGATCACTCTCAAAAAAAGGACCATTTTCAGTCCCCATGGTCTACAGGGACATTACAGTCTATCAACCAATATGAATTCACTTTACCTTTTTTTTGTGTGCGCATCTGACAACAACAGGAAAGAAGTTAAGCTACAACATACTCTGATATTACTCTCTCCTTGCTGAAGGAGGATAAACCCAAAATGCAACCAGGTGTGTTCACATGGCTGAATTCTGAGCTGGAAGCAGGCTGCAAGTGATTACCCCTGGGCACCCAGCACCCTTACAGCTATGTCCCACAATATGGCATCTGTTCCAGTTCTCAATTTTAGTCTGTTTAAATGAAGAAGTGGCAACCATTCTACAAAACCACAACAGTTTTACGCAATATTTTTTTACTCTCTATATACTGAGATTTTGTTTAGAAAATTAACCTCTAAATTACTCCTTGTACCTCCCTAGAAAAGTAGAAAATGAGCATCTTAAAGCAACTTAAAACAAGGGAAGACGAGAATTATCAATGCCATATGTCAGAACAAGTTCTTTCTGAGGTTATATCAATACCAGAAGATGTAAAACAGCTCCCTCTAAACTGCTTTTAGAAGAACAAGGAAGGTACTGAATCCAGGGGACCTTGGCAGCTTTTCCCCCTTTTAACAGCTAAATCCCCTCCCTTTTCTTCAGGAGATGACTTCTTTCATGAAGGAAGATATTTCAAAAATCTTAACTGTTCTTGCATATCTATGGTTATATTAACAAACTTGTAATCAGATACCAAGTATTTTATTAAAACAGAAAGACCCAGGCAGATAACTCTTACTCAAACACAAAAAAATGCAACAGAATTACTCTCTCACTGCTCTCAAACATGTCTCAACCTTTTTTCTTTACAGTAACCTTATACGCTTTTAATGCCAGCATCAAGGAATTAATTACTTTAACCTCTGCAGCACACAAGAGGCTACTCTTCCAAAAGCAGCGCATGGCCACCCCCCTGACAGGTATGTCTGGGGCAGTTTTACAGACGAAGTTCTCACTTTCCCAGTTGCAAAACTTTAGATCACCCTATCCACAAACTTCAAAGCACTCATCCCTGTTCAAATTCCTCCTGTTTGGAATTGGCTTCCTGTTTGGAAACCAAGGATTTTCACTTACAGAATTCCCTTTGCTCGAGTAAGTCACTAAATAGGCACTAAAGAGTGATGGACAACACCAGAGCATGGAAATAAAATATCTCAGATTTACAAATGATGGCACAGCTTGGGAAGTCTCATGACCTTCCATACAAGCCCCAAGCCCTAGCTGTTCTCTAGGCACCGATGGGAAAGGAAATGTGTCCAGCAGTGGACCTGTCACGTTACACAAGCAACACACTTGGACATCACATCAGTTCCTCTCCATATGGATCCAGGAAAATGAACTTCAGAGACATTTTCTTAGCTGAGGAAAGTAGAAGTGTGACACAAAGTTTTCCCAAATGGGAACTACAGAAAGGATGGGGATCTGCTGCTACTGTTGCTGCTTCCAGCTTTAAAGAAAGGTATCGAATGTGTAAGTCTGTGAGAGAAATGTACAGTGAACTGGTTGGGAAAAAAAAGGGGTGGGGGGGGAGACAAAATTCTAAAAAGATCTTTGAAAGAAAAAAAAGAAAGTAAAAGTAGACTGTCAGTGAGCTCATGGAAACAGGAAGCTGTTCTGCTCCCACCAGAAGAACTCAGAATCATATTTTCCTTTCACATTTAGATGCTAAATACAATTATTTAAAAAACTGCAGAAACTAAGCCTTTTTGAGGAACATTCTTTTCATGCTGAGGCTAGAAGGATGGAAGCATGGCTGCTGTACCTCAGATGTCTCAGCAAGTTTTTCCCATAAGCAATAACTCTGTGATTTGATGTTAAGAGCCATAGTTTTATTGAAACTATAAAGGCAAAATTAATTTGATACTGAAAATTGTTATTCTTCTGTTTTCATAGATTAAACCAGAAAAACAAACCCAGCATACTTAATCACGCTGCTCACGTGCAATGAAGCAATGCAGAAGGAGCACCACTGCTTCTCTTGCACAAAACAGTCTGTTGTTGCCAGTGCTTTCCACTGGGGGCAACAAACAATGGTTCAGTGCCCAAATGAATGCAGCTTTACAATGAGACAAGTTAACAGCTGGCATTTTTGTTCACATAATTTCTGAAGCTGAGGTCTATGTGTAAATTTGACTTAGCACTTGAGTGGTGTTTGCTGAAACACTGGAAAAGACAAATGGTATCACAAAGGTGAAAACAGTAGCCAGTGGCTGGACATGGACCTTTCCCGGTACCTTCAGACTGCAAATGCTTTCTTTTAAGAGTTGCCAAGGATGTTTTAGTTTTAGCTGAGGGGGGAAGAAATATAATCTAGAAAGCCAGTGATCAAAATAAGCAAAACATTTAGAAGCAAATTCTCCATGCAACTACGTGCTCCCCAGAGGATAAAAATCTTATGTTGTGAGCAGCCATTTTGTAAAAGCACTGTTGTTGCCTCTACTAAAGAAAGGACAGGTTCCCATCTTCTCTTCCAATAAAATGAAAGTTCTCAAATTTTGAGAGATCAGTAGGACTTGGTCATGTTCTGGCATTTTGCAGTAAGCCTTCTTGTACATGCTGACTTTCAAAACTTCTTTTTGGTAACAATTTCTGCCCGGGGTATTCAGCAAAGTTTACCAAGGCCTCTGCTTTAGAGCAAAAGTCCCACGAAACATGCCCATCTGCATTTTGGGGATGCCCAGGTTGATGAACACCCACTCATGGATGTAGTACTGTTAAGTGGAGTCTGATCTCAGAGCAAGATAGATTACCAATTAATTTTGATTTGGTGTGGATTTCCAGTAAATGACTGTCACTCCTTAGTCAGCAAATCCAAGTGAAAATCTTGAATTCTATTTTTTCAAGGTCAAGGTGGGATTTCCAAATCCTATTATTAAATTAAAGGAAAATAAAAATCAATTCTCAGGGCCTATTGAGAAATATATCTACTTTTGCCATTGCAATTAATTTTTAGAAGCTTCTTGGTAAAAGGACAAAACATATGCAACCAACAGGAATTAAATTTTTGTTTATAATTTTTTTAATCAAAAGGTGAAGTGATTAAGATCTACTTAAGGTTTACTCCTTTCAGGCCATTCCTGGAAAAATGAAGAATGCTTTCAGCTGCCCTTTAAATATATTTTTCCCCTGAAAAGGTAACAAATTATACTGAAGTCAGGGGAAAGACTTTTGTTAAACAAGGCCTCATTTTCATCATAGTTAAAGGAATGTATTTATTAGAGACATTTTTCCCTCACAAGAATAGAATAAAATAAAACTACATTCCTGTCTTGGGAAGGGTGGAAGGTCCTCCAAGTTTTTCAGAGGATCTTAAATGAAAATAAATAATTCTTATTCTTAACTGTAGGGGGAAATAAGGAGAAAATTTCTAAATGGATTCTCCAGGGTAAAGCACTGAATGCCGTACAGATACCTGGAATACTTTAGAGAAAAAGACAGTCACCAGGGATGTACTAGCTTTAACTGTGTAGGCAATAAAATTAACTGAGAGAGTCGGTGAAGAAATTGAGCAAAATACTTAGAATGAGACTTTTTACACATCCAGCCATACTCTGGGTTCAGAGAGAGCTGCCTGGATACAAGGCACCAGTAACTTCTGCTTCATCAAGTCGAGCTTGCAAGGGCTTGTTTTGGAAAAGAAAGCTACTTATGAAGTATCATACAAATAAACTGACCACACTGTAATTTCCAGACTCTGTGCTTCCTTATTATTTTTCCTTTCAGCATCCTCACCAACCAACCAGCAACAAGAAAAGATTCAGTTTGGGACTACTAGAAAAAAATCAGGAAAATCAACCAGAGTCCGTTTGCAGGACTATAAATAATAAAAATGATCTGTGACTGAGATTTTGACACTGAGCACACATAGTACTGCTTTTACTAGCAGCACGAAATATAACAAGCAATTAAGAAACATCCTACAAAGGGTGTTAAATTTAAAACACACTACAATCACTGCATAATTATGTACATATTGTACATAGATCACTGGCAAGTTTTCATGCCTCCATTATTTTCCAGTAATGGAGGAAAATACTGGATTTTCAGTAAAAAAGAAAACCTGACTTTCAATAATTCTTTGTGAAAATTGGTCTTCCAAAAACAGTGCCAGACGTATATAATATAGTGATCAAGCTGTATATATCAAGAAAATAGAATACAGGCATTTACATGTACAAACATAAAAATATTATTACACTTGTTACGAATCACTGACAAAAAGTTAAAGTTCTTGCTATTAAATCTGAATGGTTTCAGATCAAATCTGAATTAAACCTTTTAAAAAATATATGCAATGATATGAAGACTTTCATTCCACTTCATCTACTAACAAGCTAAAAGTACACAGTTACTTAATTCAATACTAAAATGTCATTATGATGCACGGGGAAAAAAAACCAAACAAAACAAACCAACAATCAAAACCAAAAATATAATACATAATATACAATAAGTGGAAATGGCAAGGCCTAGAAACCACCAACTCCCTAAACTGCATCTTTTTTCCTGCAAGGAAGCTTTTGAGGAGCAGTCAGAACTACTCCTAAAGCCTGGGGAGAGGAAGAGGGGAGAGGATGAGGGGAGAGGATGAGGGAGTCCAAGTCATCCAAAATCCAGTAGGATAGATAAGGTGTGCTACAAATAACAATTTTGATCAAGTTTTCGCTTTTTTATGCAATATTTGATGATGTAGCTGGAAAGTAGTGTTGCCACACTGCATTTCTGAAATCATGTATTACAAACTTTTGCTCTCCAAACAATGTAATAAGAATTTGTCCTGTCATGAGCTCTCCATTTAGACTACAGCCATCAACAACAATTTCCCAGTTTACTTGACTGTAGGGTTAAATTCACTGTTTATGAACATTTAAAATATATTTATCTAAAAACCCTGGGACTGCACATAACTGCAACCTGTGTGCTAGAACAGAAAGCCATTGATGCCCAGACTTGTATTGCCTCACCAATTCCAGAGTTTACTGCCCTGTTTTCCAGCTGGGATTAAATCAATACACAAGCGACATTTCTGTGATGCGGGGGTCAGGCGGGGTTGGTGACTCTGAACTGGCCCCCTGTGCAGACCACAGGGTAACTCTGTATTTATGGCTTCATGATGCACCACTTCCAGAGAAGAAGCTGTGAAAAATGCTGCTCTCATCTGAACTCCAGCCTGATGCTACTGCCCAGCCCAACTCTCTATGGAAAATGTAATAATTACAAGAAAAAACACCTGACTGGATGCTGTCCTTCTCCCCATGAGGCCACTGTTACCTGATGGAAGGACATCCCCAAGCTATGACAACACCCTCAGTTTCTCATCTCTGGAAAAATTCTGCTGCAAAGCTCATGTCTCTCAACAGCAACAGGACTCCTCGAGGAGGAGGTAAATAGGTGCACTTGTCTTCTTACAGTCACTGGGCTCAGAGTTAAACCTGGCTTCTGCAGGAGATCACCGTACAAGCTTCATTGTGTAAAGAGGGTTGATACCTCCTTTGGCCAGCAGGAATAACATTCCACAGGCAGGGAAGGTCTGTAAAAGTTTAAGTGACACCATAACCAAGGTCTGTCTAGACATGATCACCTTCATCTCAGTCCAGGACCACAGCCTTGTTAAGTGATGAAATATATTTCATATTGTTTAAGCCTTAAGGCCAGCAAAGATAGGCCGTCCCAGCTGATTACCTGATGATGCATGAGGGATATGGAAATAAAGACTTGCCTCAGTCAAGACATGTGTTTTCAGTCAGGTTGTAGTTTTATTTCACAGTCTTTTTCTATTCTATTGATAATCAAGTGTTTTTGCTGCAAGGGAAGAAAAAGGCAGTGAAGATGCAGACTGCATGTCGAAACAACCAGTCAGAAAGGTTAAAGTTATCAATAACACACTTTATTTGCTTCAGTGGTATAGCTACAGGATATGTGAACACTTGTGCATTAACAGGTTTTTTGCTGTTTTCCAACCCCATTTGGTACCTAGATACGAAAGAAAAGCTACAAAATAATTCTCATGCAATTCATAACTGCAGCAGAGAGGCCAGGAAAAAAGCTGTTGCTGAGCAGTTCTACCCTTCCAGATGTTTATAACAAACTTCCAGATCTTTTTCTTACATTTATTTCTTCTTTATAGTAAATAAAGGACTATCTTCAAACACTGAGATTCCTTTAAATCAAAAGTTATACAAACTCATATACAAAAAGAACCTTCACCTTTTTTATCTGTGCCAACATTCCCAATCTTACCAAGTAAATCACACTCCTGCAAACAAAGTGGATGATTCTACAAGCAGGAAAGTCCTATGTGTCTTTTTACTTCCCAGGAATATAAAGGGTAAACAATTATGAATTCATTGTTTGGTCTCCCTACATCGTGGGGGCTAGCTGTGGTTCTTGGCTCAAAAGACATGCCTAATTTTGGCCAAACAATATTGAGAACTCACTCAACAGGCTAATCATCAGGGTTAGCAAAATACAAATAAAAAGGGTTGTTGGTATTGTGCTAATTTGAAATTCAGTCGTAAACCCTCAGCATAACAATCTCACAGCCTAAATTCTAAACAGAGAAGAATGACCAAAGATGCATATGGAAGTATATGGCAGAGGTATCCACACAGTAAAAACAAGAGGTGACAAATTAGAACGGATATTTAATCAGCTTTTAGGCAGGAGATATGAAGGCTGACTTTCCAACAGTAACATTCTAAGCCAGTACTTCTCTACAAATACATGAAAATACCTGAAAGACCCTAGCCATTCATGACTGACTCCAGGCCAAGGAAATCCAGAACAGAGCTAGTTTAACCAGGCCTGGGCTCTGAAATCTTTTATTTGGTGCTTTCACTACTTTTTGAAACAATAGTTAGATACTGTCTTCCATTTTGGGGCCAAACCTACAGCTGGCCCAGACAAATGCTTTCAGAGTCTATGATCCCCAGCAGAAAAACAGTTTAGCTTTGTCTTTAAATGTAACATGAGAAAAAGTGGAGAAAAGAAGAGAGGATGCCAAGTTTCAGCTGATGTATCTGCTCAGTTTCTGCCTGTTCCCTGATTGCTCATTTAAAGGGAACACATGGTGGTGGTGAAAGGCAAAGTGTCACTGAGCTGCAAGCCAAACCAGACATGATTTTATGGCTATGTGCAGTGCACAGATCAGTCCTTCCTTAGTTCCAATGCAAAGGAAAAGCATGGTTTAGAGAAAGAGCTTTATGTTCCTTGTTACTTTTGAAAGATTTCAAAAGCAGCCTTGTTAAAAGAAAAAAAAAAAAAGAGCTCAGCTATGAAATCACTTCCTTATGTTTAAACTATTTTACTCAAGGAAAAAAACAAGAGGGCATTAAAAAAAAAATCTGTTCTCTCTTTTGACTTGTTCCTAGGATTCAGCATCCCACCCGCTCTGTGGGATGACGCAGCGTGCCAGATCCCGACCGCTCCAGTCAGTGCATCAAGCGGCCACGGCCCTCCCCACACAATCGCCCTCTTGTCAGGGGCAGCTGGCACCCTCCCCGCACATGCTGACAGCATCACTGCCTGCAGGACTGCACCCCTTCGGGTCAGCTCTGCTCCTCTTGGAGCGAGGCAGCAAGGCACCAGGAGGGCAGGCCGTGTTAGGCAGCTATCAAACAAGAAGCTCTTGTGCTGTTCCCTCCCCCCTCCTGCCCACCAAACACAGTGAGAATGCAGACAGGGGGAAAGATGCTCTTCTGCTTGCAGCAGCAGCATGGCTTTGCCTGGGAGTACAGCCAGCAGGACAACTCCAGGACACCCGTTTATGGAAGTTTAAAAGTCAAATGAACAGTTCACTGCTGCCCAGTTCACAGTGGGGTTACTTACGGCTGAGCAGCATTTTAACAAAGATTCTAAGATGAGGAACGGTTTACTCCCTATGCCAATGCTCATAGGTTTACCAAGAGCCTCAGTTCTGTTTTTCTTTCAATCCCAGAACATCATCTGATGTAGTAGGGTACTCAGATACCTAAAGATACATGTATTGTACTGGAAGATCTAACAGGTGAGGACACATATTGGGACAAGGAGAAAACCTGCACCATCCTTACTGCCTTCAGCTCATTGTGATCTTCAGCAACAAAACCCAGAACAAACAGCAAAGATTACCAGAGAATGATACCCAGCATTAAGGCTGTGCTTCTGCATAAGAAAGCTGGGAGCCCCAAACAAAAACCCAAGTAAAAGTATTCACAAAATGACAAGACTCTCCTGAATCCAAAGTGTGTTGTGTGATTTCCTTCATGCCAAGCTCTAAAGCTTAGGCACGTCCTGAGGAATGTGCTGAAGCACACCAGCATCTCACATGCTACTTTCCTGTATTAGCAAATGGTCAGATACTAACAGGTACCAAACACTACTGGACTGAGTACCTGCAGTCCTGCTTAACACTCAATCTTTTTGCGGATAGCCTGCAGCCCTTAACTGTTCTCCGTATACTGGAATATTGCATGAATACACACAACACCTTTTGGGTGGCAAAAAGGAGACAACAGGTCCTTCAGTGAAATACTGAGCCTTCCCTGTGTGGTTTTAAGTTTGAAGCCATTTGGCATCTTCAAAGGCAAAAGGAAAAACACTGCATATAACAGGTTGCTACAAAAGATTTTAAACGTGTTGCTGCAAAAAAAACACCACATTACACCTGGATTTTCACCCGTCATGTTATAGGGCTGAGTGACCATGTTACATCAATAAACTTGATAGTCCCAGTGGTCATAGCAGCGAACTCTAGGTGTTCTTATTGTCTGCACCTCTTCTAGTGTCTTCCAAATTCTGCTGACCCCCAGGAGCTGACCATGCGTTACTGAAATCACCTGATAAGAAACAGCGGAGGGAGAACAGGGTGGGCAAAGTAAGCACTTACCAAGGACAATGACCACAGTCTTCAGGAGGCTCATCATGGTGTCCCGATTCCTGCGGGGTCCAGAACTGTGTCTGGACATTCTCATAGTCCTTTGGCGAACGTACCCAAAGATGTGAGCATATAGGACCACCATGACCACAAAAGTGACCAGGTTGAAAATAGCCCAGAAGACCAGGTAGGAGTCACTATAGAGCGGTGCCATGTTGGAGCAGTGAGTGATATCACAAATACAGTTCCATCCGACACTTGGTATGGCCCCCATGACGATGGCCATAGTCCAGATAACAACAATTACCACGACCACCCGGCGGTTGCTCATCCGAGTATGCAGCTGCATTCGGAAAACCGTGATGTGCCGCTCGATGGCAATGGCCAACAAATTGGCTACAGAGGCTGTCAGACTGGTGTCAATGAGGCCCTGACGGAGGAGCCAGGTGCTTACAGTCAGTCTTCTAGTGTTGGGTCCTGTGTTGAACATTAAGTAGAAGTAGGCCAGCCCTGCAAAAAAGTCCGCAGCAGCTAAGTTGGCCATTAAGTAATAAATAGGAAAGTGGAATCTGCGATTGACATAAATAGCCACCATAACCAAGAGGTTGGCCAGCATTATGAAGATGCAGACGGTAATCCCCAGTCCCATTACCAGCTTGCTGACAGTGTTCCATTCAGTGGCTAGATATTTTCCACTTCGGTTATAAAAGAAGGCAATGGTTTCATTGTAGTAGCATTGTGGTTCGCTCATGGCTGTGGACTGAAAGAAGAGGGAAAAAAAAAAGAGAGAGAAAAAACCAGAATGACATCAGAACTGAAAACATATGATTGCCTTCATGGATGAGATATACACAAAGAGTGGGGAGGGGACAGGAAAGGAACGCGCTTCAGAACAAATTTATTTTTCAGACCAAGTGGCATTCCACAACTTACAAACAATTGCCCTGAGGAATCTAGTAACAGAATCAGATTAGAAAGAATCAGAAACAGCTTCATCTGCTCTGGGAGCCAGCACGATTTCTGATGTAGTTGTAAATTGCATAGAAAATGAGCTTCTTGCCAAGCAGACCTGCTTCAGTTAAAGGGAAAGGCATGCAATTAATACTTAAGAAAAATTAACTCTGCTAGACACCTTATTTATGTTATCAGTGCACAAAACTGTTGTCTTGCTGTAGCAGAAGAACAGCTCTTCAAGGAGGAGGAAAGGTGCATTACATTTTTGAGCAGGCTTTAACTCATTCCATTTTCTACCATGGGTATCCCTTCTTGTCCTGTCTTTAAATGTGTGAAGAGCACCCTAAACAAAGACTGTCAGTATGCTCTGAGACTGTGAATTACAGGGACAATGTATGTCCATAAAAATTGTTTTTATGAACAATAAAGGAAGCATGACATAGCCTTTCTGAGCCCCAGCCACCTTTCTAGAAATGGTTTGAAATCACAATGCTTTTAAATATAACTCACCAGAACTGACTTATTCCAAGTTGAAATAGGAATAAGCCAAGAAATAAGAAAAGCAATATTTGGCTTAACTAGTGTTAAAAGCATCCAGCCTTATTTCCTGCATTAAATATTGTCATGGCTCTGTCAGAGAACACGATTCATTTTCTTTGCAGAGTACTCCGCTGAGATCAGCTAGGGGGGCAACAAACAGACCCCTAGTCCACCAGAATGTAGACATTTTGGATAAAACTGTTGGCTTATAAGAAAATGCCTAATGAGTTTCCTTTCTTCGTTCCATTCAATTACTCAAGGTGCAAGTCCCAAAAGGCAAACCTTAAGAAAAGAAACTCCTCTGTCTCCTTGTTTAGCATGGGTAAACAACAAAGATGTAAAAAAAAATCAAACCAAGAAACATATGACAAAAAAGTCTCTTTCTGTAAGACCTGCCTTTGCCTCTCTGCTTTTATCACTCTATCAACTAAACTTGAATTTTTACAATAACTGGACCAGTTTTAGAAATGCAGGTAAGAAGTCCAATCAAGGAACAGATCAACAACACTAAAAGCTTATAATTTCTTCCCATTAAAGCATACAAATAAAACATATGTTTTGGACAGCTACAGTTACCCTGCAGGAAGTGCTACAGCCAACTTAAACTTCTTGTTGAAAACAAAAATGTACAGAATTGGGAAATGATATTCATAACTTGACTCAAGTGAAAATAGTATCTGATAAAGATCTCCTTAGAGTTACCCAATGCTGTTTCTGTTTCTTTTCATTTCTACATTTGTCAAAGCAATTAAGCCAATTCCAATAAAGCAATATACAAAACTTCCCACCTATATCCCAAATGGACTACATGACATTAAATTTATGTTAAAGAAAAAGGTCTTTAAAAGAAGGGTTTTACCTCCAACCTAAACATTGACCAGAAACATTTGCAGGCCCAGGATAATAAAAAGTTAGAGTAAACAGTATTTCTCAGCACAGTGAGTATAATACTTTTATTGTTCCTTTAGGATACATCAGCCCTTGGGTTTGAAGCCTTTTAGCATTAATTATTTAAGAAATTTTAAAAGTTCTCGTGTAGGATCTGCTGCACATAAAAAAAAATTATTTATAAGGGACACTTAACAAAAGGAGACCTAGCTACAAGACATCTGGCTTTAATTCTTTGGTTAAAGAACGTGTAGTAATAACAGGTCAAGTATAAGAACCCTTGAGGGAGAGAGGAAGTCATATGAATGAATTAGTGGCCCTTATAAAAGCTTGCCAACATCTGCATTAATTATGTAATGCACAGGATTTTTAGTCTCTGTAGGAATATCTGAATGCAGGATTTAATGGATATTTGTGATCTTGAATAAATTCCCTTTGCCTATGTATTTGTCACTGATTTTTCTTTCAGATGTCTGCTGCCCACATGTAATCATTCCTGCTCCACTGTTGCTCCTGTGGAAAGAGGCCTGCTACACCTGGAAAAACATATATTTTTAATTCAGAAATTTAAAATGTGGCGGTTATTATGCTTTTACTTTCTTTTCTCTTCTTTTTTTCTTTGTATTTTTGTTTTGCTCATGGCCTTAAAATGTGAATCGTCCCTTGATTGTGCTACTCTGCCCTACCTTTTAGTTTGAAATCTGAAACAAAATTTGACAAAAAATAGACTTATCCACAAAATGCCAAGCCAAGGTGGAATATATATACACACACATAAGAGGAGGTAAAAATCTACAGTGCCAGACTTGTTCAGTTTTGAAGGAGGACAAAACTTGAGCAATCTCAGAGAAGTTAGCATGAGGCTCATTTGCTGCTTCTCTCATTTTGAAGATAAAAAGTAAAGTGCTGTGTTCATTTATCAGAATGTAATGGATTTTGGAGAAGTTTTGTTTTTAAGGCAGTCTAATCTAAAACCTGGGATCTCCTGTAAAAGTAATCTTTTCAGACACACCTCCCTCACCACCCCCACCCCCGACAAGGGAAAGAGGAGAAGAAGATGAGATAGTTTGCTGGCAAAAGTTCAAACAGGGGACTTCCAGATGATCAGTTTCTCGGATGCCAATGTATATCTTAAAGGAAAGTTTTGACCTCCCAGGTCACAAACATAAAAATCCCAAGGCATCACATTTAGCTGTGATGCTGACTGGAAAGGCTCAAGCAGGAGAGAAATGTACTGTATCTCTCAGTACTCAAAGGGTTAACACGTCACAAAGGCACTTGCAAGCAGACCCCATCCCCTCTCCTGCCCCTGCAGGAAAAGGGGCAGGGAAGTTTATATTTTAATTTCCTGAAGTTTCACTCAGTGTGTTTCACTGCCTGTGTAAGCCAGATGTGTGGTGCCCGGAGATTTACCTCATCCATTCAGTATATCTCAACAGAAGCTTAAAACACACCGAGCTGCAAATTGCCCGTGTTAACTAAACCTCTAGGATGCATCTGTGTGGAAGAAGTAAATACTGAGTTATAAACCACCAAGACAGATAACGGAAAATGGAGCAAAAGCAGGCTAAAAGCCAAGTCTCCCCTCACCACACAAAGATGACCCAAGACACAGTTGTCCCAAATGAAAGATCACAAGTACATGGAATTAAATCTCTTAGTATCATGAGACATAGCTATAACCACAGCACAGTGCACACAGATCAGGAAATTTGGCACTAGGACTTAATAAACAAAGCTCACTCTTCTTCAGTAATTAGTCATTCAATTCACCTTGGCAGTGGCCTTTTCAGGAATTATCTGCCTGGTTGTCTCCTCTCCTCTGGTTGTAAGGGATCACACCACAGGGGCACCACTGGGAAGAAGAGCCCATGTAAACTTTCCCATGTTTTGTGCCTGATTCATCCTGCTTCTGCCCCACCTCTGTATCAACACCCTAAAGAACGGGGTGAGGGTTTGGATGCACAGCAGCTTGACCATTGGACGTCCTTGGGAGAGCAGCCCACTACTACCTGTCCCTCTTGGGGTAGAGACTGGAGAGGAGAACACACTGGCTGCCTGGCGCAGAAGGTGAGAGGGGATCTCTGCATCCTGCCAGCTGCACGGTGAATGACAGCTCACCTGGTGAGGGCTATGAATGGAGAGATGCTTGGGGTGGAAAAAAAATCCAGACGTTTTGAAATAGTATGGATTGATCCTGCCTAAACAAAGCATTAATTAGCACAGGGTGTCTGAGGGGAAGATGATCACTTTACAGACCCCTCTGCAGTCTCAGTGTTTGGAGAATTCCTTGATCCACGAAACAAAAAAGGCAGGCCACATCTCCCCACCCCCACTACCCATGGGTGCATCTATCTCTTGTTGAGAGAAACAGAGCAGAACATTCTTTGAATATTAAGTTCTGACTTTTGCAGCACTTTTCAAACTTGTAAGCCAGAAAAAAGGAGTCCATATCCAGGAAATCTCTTAGAAATATCTTAACCCTAAACTCCCCAAATACACTCTGTTCCTCTCTTTTTTGTCTTTTGCTGAATTAACCTCCACATGCTGCTGTTTTCTTACCCAGAATACAGAGGAGATGAAAAGCAATTCATTTTTCTAATACTGGTGTGGTAAACTAAGACTACAAAACTATAATATCTGTCTAATATCTTGACATTTAATGCAGCAGTGAATGGAAATCAGAACCACTGCTTTCAGCTTAGATAAATAGTTTAAATTTACCAACATACCAGGAGTCAAGCTGAAAAACTTTAGAGAATTACCAACTTCAAAATCCCGAAAGAAGGGTATAAATTAAGAATAGCTTTAAAATAAGGATAAGCAAGTAAATATAGGCATAATTGAATCAATATGTAAATACTTTGTGAAGCCACAACTGCTAAACGTGGGGTTTACAAAAGAAAAGTTGTAACAGATGAGAAAAAAAAAAAATTTGCAAAAACGGTTGTCCATTACCTAATGAAAAACACAGACTACCTTTCAAGCTGCAGAACATGAAAGAAAAGCTTTAAAATAACGTGGAAAAGATGTGTTTCCTTTAAAGATAAAAGGAGAAGTAAAAAATTCATGAACTCACAAGACAAGGGTCCTGATCCACTATAGCCTTAAGCATAGACATATTTTTCATCTGCAATACAAGTATGAAACCCCATCCCCAACATAGAATGGCTCCTCCTCTTCAGAACTGCATCTTCCAAAGTAACCATTCAACTGACTTAAGGGTAAACCTGTATGGTAAGATGGAGTGGTTCTGTCACAGCAGGTTACTTCATTTCACTAGATTCATTTTGCCCTTCACAAAGCTGACAAGACAGGAGGAAATTAATATCTCTGCAAGGGGATCCCTTTAATGCTATTAAAACATCCTAAAGCATAAAGTTACTTAAGGATCATGTGGCACCAGTTAGTACATCCAATAATTTTAGGATGCTTTTGTAGCAGACTGTATTACTACAGAGTTTTAGAGCTGACAAATGTCCCAAAGACTGAAAATTGAACTGAGAAATTCTCTGTATCCTACAGTTTATACCTGGAAAGGCAGCTCAACATATCTAGGCACTCAGTGTAGTAAAGAGACTCAGTCACCAGCAACAGTATGAAAAGAGACAGTTTCACTCTTGGAAGGTATAATTCACAAGTGACACAGATCCCATTGATGAACTATGATTACGACCTTCACAGCATGGCCATAAAACCAGGGAGGTTGTTGACCTTCCAAAATTCTGCAAGCAAAAGAGGATTTAAGAAATTAAAAGCTAGAAAAATTTAAAAAAATAAACAAACAAAAAAAACACCCAAAGAAAAAACAAAAAACAAAAAACAAAACAAAAAAACCAAAAAAACCCCAAAAAACCCAAAAAAACCCCCCAAAACAAACAAACTAACAAACAAAACCGATAGAGTGACCTCAAAAAAAAAAAAAAAAAACGACAGAGTGACCTCATCCATCCACAACTTAGCCAGCATTTCACACACTGTTGTATTGTTGCTCCTTTGTCACAGATCCAGCATTTTCATATAAGCTTTGTCCCCCACAAGAATTACTACATATATGTTCACAGGAAAGTTTTCCAGTAGAGGAGGAAATGAATACTGTTTGAATCAGGGCATAGTTCTACATCATCACACCCTCACTTACATTCCTAGAATGGCCTATAAATGTTGATTACTAAGGATTTATTTTTTCTCTGTCACCTCATCTCTGCCTTCCCAGCTCCTTTCAAAGGGAGAGCCTAACTGTAATGTGGAGATACTGCATAAATAAAATAATTTGCTGTGGTACAGGTACAGCATACTGAGCCCAAATTTGGTACTTAAGCCCAAAGTATAGAAAGGGCTTCTGCAAAGCTCTTGAAACTTCTTTCCTTTGGGGTAGCTTTCATGGCAAGTTGAGCTTCAGAAACACTAGCCGAACATGGGCACAGGCTCAACACTTTGTGGGAGACATAGAAGACAATTATATTCCACCATCTCATTTAGTGACTGAAATGTTCCACCTCTAATGCCTTCAGAAAGTGTCTTGCCATGATGCTGATTGGGCTGGTCCAATATCTTGGTCAGTTCCCTCCCAGTTGCCCACCTGCCTTACCCTCAACCTGAACATCACAGACAGAAATCCAAACTGCTGTGAGTCCCCGAATGCTGCTGTGAGGATGACTGCAGTGCAGTACAGATCTTTGTCAAATACCCCCACCTTGGGAGGGTTTTCTGGAGATAGATGCAGTACACAGAGTCCTATCCATGCACTTCAGAAGACAGAGTGGAAGCAGTCAGAGGGGGAAAAAAAATCTGCACCTATAACCTCCTAACTGAGTTTTATGCATAATGATTTACAACGTGCATCCTTTAGGCCCAGTTAGTAAACCAAGATGGGAGTTAATTACTGGCTACAGCAGCTCAAAGATTGCAATTTTATGCTGAAAAAATGCTGTGGGCTACACTCGGGCAGCTTCCACCTCCAGGGCACACTTCCCATTGCTTCTCACCAAGCAAACCAGCAAAGTGAGCACTTGGGAGAATTTAGCCTACAAGCAGAAATGCTTATTTCAATGAGCATAGCAAGTGTCATTTTGGGACTGGAAATAGAGATTTACAGATGGAAATAAGACTATTCTTATTGTATACACATTTTTTTCATTAAATATATGTTAAACAATTTGTGTTTCTTTTGCTTTAATATACTGAAATATTTGTGAAATATATAAACAGAATATAGAGAAATCTTGTCTTGGTGCTTTAGAAACAATAGAGTATCTATAACTAACTTGTTCACACATTATTGAAGCTGTTGTCTTTAAGACAGTATTCGTCTACTTAGAAAAAGAATGGAGGTGTATTTTGAACCTCCAGTAATCTCATCTAGTAAAATAATTTTTTAGAAAAGTGTACTGGTATTTTTAGTTTTTCCCTATGATGTCTGTAACTGGGTGGATATACTTCTAATCGCAAATTGTTTTTTCCAGACTCACCATTTCCTTTTGTTCTCTTGTTTGCTGAATTTACCACCACCAGAGGCCTGTTTTGGTAACAAGGCTAATTTGTTTATTCAGCTCAAGGGGGACAAAAAATCCACACACTTGCTGAGTGCAGAAACTTGGGCACCAAACCCAAAATGCAAATTGTGTGACACTTCACTGGGGAAAGGAGTGACAGCAGCTGTCACAGCCCACAGCAGCCTGTTCTCAAGCATATTGTTAGGATAATCATTCTGTGGCAATGATAGCTTAAATCTGTTCCACTCCAATTCAAACAAAACGGGGAGAAAATAGGGATGTATTCAAGGGCACAGAGTGGGAGAAGTGGTTTTTGGCTCTGGCCATGAAAGGTCATTCTAATGGAAACTGCTCCGGATTTCTCTTTGGAACAGCTGCAAGGCAGTTATTTAAACGTACTCATTTGATTCTAGTATTTGGCTGGTAGGATCCACTGCTGGCACAAGCAAAGAGAGAATGATGAATTTTTGTTGTTTTCTTGTTTCAAGCATTTCTGAGACACTGTTGGAAGTCCCTGGTTCATTAAGTAACTGGAGCTCAAATCATTACTTCTTCAAAGCTTTTACAACAGAATACATCTCATGCCATTCAAAAAGAGAGAAACCACTAATCACTTCAGAGAATACTTTCATCAGTATTGGTCACCACTTGTGATGTTTCTTTTTTTTTTGGCAAACAGCAAAGTCCTCTGGGATGCTAAATGCATCCTACAGAATTAATACAGTTTAATGCATTATCAGACTAGTCAGGTTTCTGTGACATCATTTTACTTATCCATATTTGAGGTATGAAGTCATAACGTGTATACAAAATATCTCCAAATTAAAAATCAAAAAGTTCTGTTATGTTTTATTTCTTTCTCTTTAAAAACAGAACAGAAGAGCTTATCTAATCAGAAATCACTAAACTGTGATTTATTGTGATTGAGATATTTTTTTCCTTACAATGAAGTTTTGTGGCAAAAAGCTAAAAGCATATTTGGGATTTTTTTTGTTTCATTGACATCTTTGACTTTATTCACTTCATTTTGTGACTGCTGTCCTCTAACTATTTTCTATTTCAGATCACAGCTATAAACAGGTAAACTACTTTGAAACTTATCCTTCATATTCACACATGACCAGGATGCCTGCGCTCCTAATCACCACTTCTTGTGTCTGGTAGCAAGACACCAGCTGTGGAAAAGAAGGGGGAGATTTGAATAAATTAGTGCATTGGGAGGTAATGAAAAAACGTGACTGAGGCAAATGTGCTACAACCCCAACAGAGGGTTGTAGCAAAGCACCAGAAACAGGTTCTATGTTGACACACTAGCCACAAGGAATATTTAAGACAGTATTAGCAATTTCACATCTGGTGCCCAGAAGTGACTTTCAAAAACTATTTTAAAATGTGAGCCTTTTGCTACCTGACTCAGAGTATAAATCTTGGGAAAATACAATTTGCGACTAAATTAACAGGACCTTCTCTTATTGTGGTGCAGCTGTAAGATTGCAGTCCAAGCAAAAACCTATCAGAAGGAGCTCTGGCTTAAAAAAAGGACCTTGTTGAGGTCTCCCAGGTTCTCACCCAGGGGAAATAAGCCTTTTTGCTTGGTGCAGTTCAAGGACTGATGATAAGCAGAGGAGTATTTATTACTGTAATGTATAAGCACATATGCATATACATTTACAGGTATACAAAATAGATAGTCTATACTTCTGAGTATAAATTGACCTAATGTGAAGGAAGACAACTATGCTGGCAATGCAAAGAAAATTTAGAGATAAGGATTAAAAAAAAACAAAGAAAATTTAAAGTAAAGTAGCAAAACTCATCTTTTTGCAACTAAGATGCCATCTAGCTCATGCAAAAGGCATGCAAGGTTACTTCCAAGTTTAAAACAAAATCCTTCCTTAAAACACTAATCTCTGAATTACTTCTCCAGCACAACGTGGCATCTCCTCAATTTCAAAAGGCAACATAATGTCATCTAGGGGAAAAAATAAAATCAATATTGTTTTCTAAAATGCATTCAAAAATTCATTCAGAACATGAAAGGCAAAAGCCTTTCCAGTTGAAGTACAAAAAGTGCTATACTTCAGTATTTAATCTACCAATTGTCTCTTTACATATATCTGACTATGTCCTTGTCTGTTAAAAAGGTCTCCCTTACTCTAAGAAACATATAGATGGCTCCCAGAGGATTGCCTGGAGATGTTATTCTTTTATATATGATTGAAGACTTTTATCAGCTGTCATATCCACAGTGATTTACTGAAATCTGTGGGAATTCATGCAAGCATTTAAGTCTTCTCATACAGATACCAATTTTGAACCTATTTTACAACACGAGGGTAGGAGATTGGTGTTTTCCTACCATAATCTCCTACATTGAGATACCAGTCTTTCTTTTGCTTCTTGTTGTTGTTTCTTTTTGGCTCTCAAGTCAAATATCCTTGAAGTACAATTTCTAAAACTTGAGTGCAGAGGGAGACCTCTAGATAACTCATCAGTGACCTGAATCATCTCTTTATTTCTAGTCCTTGGACTAATGTTATAAGTCCAGGCAGAATGTAATCAGTGAAAACTCCCTGCAGGCACAGTATATGTGCATTTATTCAACACAAAAAGGTGACCATGCTGATCATCAAGTTCTTTAAAAGTGATGGCTTTTCTTCAGCTCATTCTCACACTACAGCTGCTCTTGTTTTCCTTTTGAGAAGGCCATTGTCCTGAACAACAATCCCTTGATACAAACAAATATGAAACATGTTGCAGTCAAGCAAACTTCATGAGTGAAATCTCCTTGGAATAGAGGATGGTGGCTGGCTGGGTTTCTGATATGGTGAAGGTTGGCAAATTGACTCCACTGGACCACTGCCACAAATGCACCAAAGCAAGAGCTACATACCCACCACAGTAGAGGCAACAAATGTCTGTCTGGAAGCATACCCTGCAAACCACTTCCACTGCTTGGGACACCATCTCAGGCCTTGGAAGACACACTGTGCAGCAATATGGTACACCAGAGGGAATCGAATCAGACAATGGGACTCATTTTCAAAATAACCTCATGAAGTCTTGGGCAAAGAAACACCCCATTGTGTGGATATATCACATCCCTTATCACCCAGGAGCCTCTGGGAAGATTCAGAGGTGTCAGGAACTGAAGACCATGTTAAGAGTGTTAGGTAATGGGGCATGAAAGCACTGGGATGCAAATTTAGCAGAAGCCATTTGGCTGGTTAACACTAGGGCATCTGCTGACAGCCCTGGTCCTGCCCAAACAAAATCCCTTCGGACTGTGGGAGGAGATACGATCCCTGCACTACACAGGGAAGGGCTGGGGTAGTCAGTGTGGGTTTTTCCGTCCACTATGGCAAACCCATTTGTGGGATTGTGTTCACCCATGGACCTAGGAATATTTGGTGGGTAATATCTTCATGGGGAATGCAAAAGGATGGGGAGACATGGTGTCTGCCTCAAGGAGGTTTAATCCTGGGGTAAAATATGCTGTGGTGTAAGTTGTATGTCGCAGGAAGTAAAGTAGCAGGAATGACATGAATTGATTAAGAATGAATTTTATGAGGAGCAAGGAGAATGTGATGGCAGTCCAGGCTGGGCTGGTGTTGGTGCCCAGTGAACAAGTATACCAATTCTCCTGTCCTGACCACTCCTCCTGATGGACAGGAGATCTGGAGGGATAAAGGAAGCCCATGAAACTGGAAAGTAATATCTATCTGAGAAAGTGCAGGAAATAGTAGTTAATGAAAATGTATCTTTGGCAGAGAGATGGTTTAAGGATGTAGTTTGAGTTGTATGTGTGGGTAAGAAGGGGTTCCAGTCATGAGAAATAAATACAAAGGAACAGTCAGAAGATACGTGAATTATGTGGCATCTGAGTGTAAAATAAGTGGTATGGAATAAGGGGTGGAGATTATACTGGGTCTGGCTGAGCAGGAGCCTATTCCCCTATAAGAGCCCCACAAGCTGCTGCACTTTGCATCGATAGTTGGAAAGGTGCTGATAACACCAGTGTTTTGGCCATTGCTGAGCAGCACTGGCACAGCATCAGCGCTGCCTCTTCAACATTCCTCCCTCCATCAAGGGGCCTGGGGGTGGGCAAGATCCTGGGAGGGGACACCACCAGGCCAGCTGAGCCAAACTGACCAAAGCAATATTCCATGGCATATGGTGTGAGCTCAGATATAAAAGCTGAAGGAGGTCAGGAGGAGGAATGGGAGGCATTAGTAATTTTACAGTGTTTGCCTTCCAGAGCAGCTGCTCCACATTCTGAAGCCTGGCTTCCCAGAAAGTGGCTGAGCATCACTCACAGATGGGAAGGACATTAATTTATTTTTCCCTTTGCTTATACAGACACACCAACTTGCACTTTTTTGCTTCAGTAAACTGCCTTATGTCAGCCTCAAAGTTGTCTTCCAAATTATTTTTCTCTTCCCTGTGTTCTACTGGGAAGTGGATTGATAGAGCAGCATGATGGGCAGCTGGTGCTCAACCAAGGTCAACATGAATACATGAAGAAGGTTCTGAAGAGGCAATCCACCAAGACAGGGGTGTACATGTATGGTGATGGCCTGCAGGAACCTTTGCCCACAACGGGAGAGGGGTCTGGCAGTAGCTTTGCAGCCTGGGACCCAAGTGTGCAGCATTCACCTGCTAGCAGGTGCTCTGCTGTGCTGTAAAAAACCAAATTCCTTCTGGAACCTTAACAGAGATTCAAAAAGCAACAAAAATGCACTAGTTCTCCATTTGAAACCCAGGAGGAAGAGTAGTGCTAGGAAGTCTATCAAAAGTAGACTTAGGATTTAGCTCATATCACATCATCACGCAGTAGCAGACATGTTTTTTCCTAAATTCACAGAGTCTAAGGATCTTTGAAATATGGCACTTCTCAGAGCGTCTTTCTGAGAGTTATAGTCTCCCGAGCCAAACAATCTACAGCAAACAAGAATAACGAAAAAACCAAGCAAAATAAACACTGGATGTCCAATTTTTTGATATCTACCTTAATTATTGTGGTATCTTTTTCAGTAAAAGATACATCCTTAAATGTTTTAAGTTGTAACAGGCACTTGGGTCTCTGTGAAATCAAAAAGACTTGGAAAATACTTTTCTGAAACGAAATCTTGACTGTTATGAGCATCTCCTTTTCTGTTTGTAGTTTTTACTTTATCAGAATACTCAAGTACTTGGTGTTCAGCACATGAAGCTAAGAAATCACTTTTATAAATGAGTCTGAAACACACAGTGGTTTCGTGAAAGCAATATTAGTGTGTTAGTAATGCTAAATGTGTTCTTAATTTTACTACTGCTTTTCACTTAAAACTTTCCTGATACTGAATAAGAATACTGAACCTGAAACTTCCTTTGGTATTATTCTACATTACAGCCTCTATTTTGTATTTATTAAACACAGTAAAAATCAAGCTGTAATGCAGCGGTCACTTGCACAAAGTCAAAAAGATAGTATTTTACCATAGATTTTCTTCTACAAATAGTACTATAACATAGCAATGTCACATGTCAAAGTATAACAACACTCTTAGTAAGTGATGAGTGTCTTTAACGAAGTATTTCCAGAAAATTCCCCTGATGACTGAAAATAAGAGAGGAGAAAAAGCTAGGATTCAATGAGAAAACAAGAAAGAGGTTTAATCAGTTACCTGCTGGATTTCATCGTGGTCTACTCACCTCAATCACCTCAGGCTGGGACATCATGGACGAGGGCACCAAATCGGTGGGGATGTCCATGGTGGCTCAAAATGCCCTTGCTGTCCTTGCACTGTTCCTCTGCACCAGCAAGCTCTTTGTAGGAACACAGAAGCCCTTCCTCAGACTCTAGTCATACTGATATTTACTCCTAACAGGAAAGAAAGAAAATCTGTTGAGAATAACAAGAGAACTGGGTAGGCAGCCAACAACCAAGACCCTGGGCTGCTGCAAAACCAGTCTGAGTTTATGCAGCCCCACTTGCTGACATGACCACTCACAACAGATTTTCAGGAGAAGTTTCAAAAGGCATATTGGAATTTGATACAGAACAGGAAACACAAACACAACTAGACAACACAAACTAGACTGACACAAACGGAAATCAGCAAGAAGGCTAATGCGACTGCTTTTCTTTTGCAAGGATGTATAGTCACCTACAGAGCATTGGAACTCAACAAAAGAAAAAAGAAAATCCCCACAAAATAATATTCATAGAATTACTTGCTGGAATTCAGGATACATTTATTCCCTCAGTTCAGTGATCACATGAACTTTTCTTCTTTGTTAAGAAAACCAGCTTACATATTATGACTTAAAAATATGACACCCATTTTTTCCAGGGAGTCATAGATTTGCAGTACACGAATATACCGAACTGTAAGATTTAATCAATAGACTAATTAAATAGATTCAATTTAATGAAGTTATCTCCATAGCTATCATGTTTATCAAGGGCAGTCCAGTTTCTACAGATATGTTCTTTTCTTTTTCTACTCCTGTGTGAAAAGAAAACAAACAAAAAGGTGGGGGGGGGGAAACTGCCTGTAAACGTCCAAGATATTAATCCCATTAAAAAATTCTAGATTAAGACTCCTGTTGGCTTTTTCCCTTAGTGAGACCAGACATGTACAACACAAGCCACAAATTAGTCACCACAGAAAGGATTTTGGAGAGATACCTATTGCTGTCCTCACCTATCACTTCCTATTCTGCAAGTCATGGCAGAAATCTACTCATGCAAAGTGTAATCAGCATCCAATAAACATTCCAAAAATTACTCCAAACTTCGGTGCTATTTTTCAAACTGAGACCATGCTATAGTTACACAGACAAAGCCAGTATCTTTCCTGGCCATAAGTTCATTTTTCCAAAGGCAACATTTACCAAGCCAAGAAAGAACAGATAAGTGTTGTAGGAAAGTTATGCTCCACATGCTTTTCTGATTCAGTTATGTCTTTTTTTTTCTCTTGTTAATTTAAACTGGGCCTTTGCACGCCACTGTGGAAATTATTCCTCCTTCTTAAAAAGCATCATCTTGAAATGCCTGCTTCACATTTCAACACATCCCCACATGCCTTACGTCACATGTAGCTGTCTCATCTTCCAAGCTCTAGGATCACTTTTTCCATCTTTATATAGCTTTCCAGTGACCCCTAATCATTCCTACTCAGTTCTTGCTAGTAATCTTTCATTCTTTCCACTCCCTGCTCCAAATTTATTCTCCTATACTCATGGGGAGGGCAGAAAATGGAGACGTAGCATCTCTCCAAGATAGTCCTCACAAAGTGAAAGAACAAACGTAACCTTCAGGCCTCCCATTTTCTTTCAAAAATGAGATTTGAACTAATTTTCTGAAATTCACTGGTTTTTCTATGGTCAAATGAGGGAAACAGAATCAACTTGGAACTCTGACTTAGAGAAGTTTCTGCATCTTGACAGTGATTTTCAGTAAAACTCTATGAACAGCCTGAAAATCCTCAACCAACATATGTCATAAGTGTCTTGTGACCTGTTGCAACTGGAACTTAAACATGATCTCAGAAGACTTTTTTTTTCCTGTTCTTCTCATGATGTTTTTAAAAGCACCAGCTTCACTGCACCAACTTTACAGAATGTCATAGTTAGTTTCTTTTAATACGTTTTCTCTTAATCCTGAAATGCTGCCACTTTTGGATAAGGAAGGTGGGAAAAAATTACAGTTGAAGCTGACTTTAGGGAATGCTGTCTAAATCAAAACCAAAAGCATGCTTAGAATCCTGTCTGTCATATAAAAAGGAGAGGAAACAAACATTTCTACTAGGGAGCATCATAAAGAAAAAAACCCTGAAAAAATAAGAAAAAAACTCTGAAGTCTGTTCAGCTTGCAGTGTAAAGTACTAATTGATCCCAGATGGGATACGTCCTGTAAACTCAACAAAGAAAATGAAACATTTGAACACCATGTAAAAAAGGTGAGAAAGTAAGAAGAAGATCTCACACAAATGTCACAATTCCAGATGTCACATCTGAATTTTCGCCATCTGAAAGTATTAATTTGGCATCACTCACTTCTGGCAGCCTTCACTAAACAATCCTGCTTGCAATTAGTTCATTCAGCTCAGAAATAAATGCATCAACACACCATGGCAGCCTTACCAGTCACAAAGGAAAATGAATGCCATCCAGAGAAGAGCAACAGCAATGACTTGTCCTGCCGAGCATTTCATTTTACTACTTGTTGAAGTGATAGTTAGCATAACAAGCATTTTTCTGCTGTCTCAAACTGAGATAAGAAGAATTTACTGGGAACAGCAATGAGATAAAAATACGAACAGTAACACCAACAATATTAATAATATTAAGTACACATAAAGAAGGTGATTTACATGCAGAAGTGCTCAAAGACTGACCTGGTGCCATGCTGCCCCTGAGACAATGAACCATGCTCTGTGCCCATGTCTTTCTTCCCAACTGTGAGCCGCCCCCCTTTCTTGGAAGCAAGATTCCCTTACTTCCAGTCCCCTGTGGTGATGTGCATAGCATAGAACAACCACCTAGGCACAGGGCTCCAGGCTCTGACCTCCCATGGCTACTGTGAGAAAATTAACTCTGTCCTGGCCAAAAAACCAAGCACTGTGCACCCCTTATTCTATGCCATCTACATCATGCCCCAGTCCTACACCTTCTAACTTTACACACATACATATACAGATACACACACAGATATAATTTCCATAGCCAGTGGCCATCCTTCCAAGACGTCCATTGTGTTCATTTAGTCCACAACTGTGGGCTCTACCAGGAGCTCACAACTGGTGTATCTGCAGCATGGATACTCATTGTCCTTGGTAGTTATGGCATACAGTGGCAGTGTCATTCAGCAACCAGTATTATTTAATTTAACATGACAGACTCTTCTCACCCAAAAAGCAAACACACCATGTTTCCCCATCCCTCTGCATTACCCACCACAGGTCCTTGAACAAAAACAATCCCATGGATGGCTTTTTTTGAGGCAATACTGTCAGAACTTCCCTTACAGGTTTCTCATATTGTAGTGACTTTATCCCCTTCTACACGTATATGAAGGTTTGGATTGGGCAACGCCAGCTCAAATTGTGGAGCCTCTAACAATGTGTTAACTAACCAGGTGGCCTTTGCTAAATGTAGATCCCAATGTTTGAAGGTCCCACTACCCATTGCTTTCAATGTGATTTTTGGCAGTCCATTGCACTGTTCAATTTTTGCAGAGACAGGTGCATAGACTATGATAAACCCACTCAATCCTGTGCTCTCTGGGCCAGGTGTCTATTTTTGAAATGGGTCCCATTGTCCAACTCGATTCTCTCAGGGGTGCCATGTCTCCACAGGACTTGCTTTTCCAGGCCCGGGATGGTGTTCCAGGCAGTAGCATGAGGCACAGGGTAGGTTTCCAGCCATCCAGTGGTGGCTTCCACCATAATCAGCACATAGCACTTGCCTTGGCGGGTTTGGGGAAGGGTGATGTAGTCAATCTGCCAGGCCTCCCCATATTTAGACTTACATTTAGACCACCTCCCATCATACCATAGGAGCTTCACTCTCGGTCTGCTTTATCTCAGCACACGTCTCGCAGTCATGGATAACCTGGGAGATACTTCCATGGTTAGATCCACCCCTAGATCACAAGCCCATCTGTGTGTTGCATCTCTTCTGTGATGATCAAAGGCATCATGGGCCCACTGAGCCAGAAGTGTTTCTGTGTTTCCAGTCCAGATCCACCCAAGACACTTCAGCCCTGGCAGTTCATCCACCTGTCTGCTGTTGCAATGCTCTTCACGAGCCTGACTCTTAGGTGTATGTGCATTTCCCGCACACACTTTTACAGCAACTCATCTACCCAGGCAGAAATGTCTTGCCACAAGTTCAGAAGTTCAGTTGTGTTTCCCTCTGTGCTGCAAAATGTCTATTTTCCATCGTTCCAGCCATCTCCACAGAGCTTTTACCACCATCTACGAGTCAGTGCAGAGATAGAGCATTGGCCACTTCCCTCATTCAGCAACATCCAAAGCCAGCTGGGCAGCTTTAAGCTCTGCAACTAACTTGATCCAACTTCTCCCTCAATGACTTTGTAACTTGCCATATAGGAGTCCATACAGCAGCTTTTCTTTTTTGACATATCCCTAAGATGACACAAACTGTCAGTAAAGAGACAATATAGCTTCTCATTTTCAGGTAGTTGATTATATGGTAAGACCTCCTCAGCTCACGCCACCACTACCTCCTCCTCCTCTGATCATAACCTGAAATTTTTGCTTTTGTACCAGTCCATAATGACTTCTGGTGATTTGGATTTCTTATTTGAGCTTGCTGTGTGATCAAGCACAACCCACTTACTCCACGTAACATCAGTGGCCTGAAGTGTGGAAGGGACTTTCCCTTTGAATATCCAGCCCAGCACTGGGCAGATAGGATGCCAAGAGGAGCTATACTTTGGTGCCAGTCACTTCAGAAGCAGAATGATCCCCTTCATAAGTTGTGAGATATGCTTTTTCAGCCAGGATGTAGGAGCCTTGGATCCTTTGTATCGCTGACTTCAGAACCCCAGGGGTTGTCCTTGAGTTTCTCCAGGCACTTCTTGTGAGAGACTCCAGGAAGGTCCATTCTCCCTGGCTGCGGTGTAGATCACACTCTTACATCCTATTCTGTCCTGACTGGCCCAAGGGCTGTATGAACAATCTATTGTTTCATTTGTCCAAAAGCTTGTTGTTGTTCAGGATCCCACTTAAAATCATTCTTCTTCCATGTCACCTGATAGAGAGGGCTTACAATCTGACTCTACTCTGGAATATGGATCCTCCAAAAACCCCACAATTCTTAAAAAAGCCTGTGTTTCCTTCTTGCTGGCTGGTGGGTACGTAGCTGCTATTTTGCTGATTTCATCCACTGGAAACTGACAATGTCTGTCTTGTCATTTTACTCCTAAAAGCTGAATTTCCTGGGCAGATCCCTTGATCTTACTTCACCAAAAATCAGGACACCACCAAAGCATTCTGAACAACAGTGAGCAAATTTTATCTGTTTAATGAGACTCCCCACCATTTCCCCCATCAAATTTCTGATGTCTCAGCAAAGACTCTATAATTTCTCTTGCCTCAGCGGATGCACTAACAGTGTGGAAGCTAGCACAAAATTAAGTCCTGGTCAAACTTTGACGATAGGGTGTGTTTGAACACACACATTTAACAGAGCAAATTCCGCACATGGATTGGTATAATTTATTACCTGTTACTGGGTCTATTACCTGACACCTTTTTACAGAAAGCAGGATAAAGAATGTCATCGCATCCACTATCTAATACGATGGCAATGAGTACTGAAATAGATCTTGTACATAACATTGATTAAATGTGCTCAATAGTGGTGACTGCAACTAATCAGCACACCTTCAGACCAACTACTGTCTTAAGTTACAGTGTAAGATGCAACCAAAGTAAGTATTCTATCACCACTTTCATATGCTGTTAAAAGCAGGTGCAATAGTTCTTTATCTCTTCCATGACATATCCCTGATAACTCCCTTCAAGAGATATCTTCTGCTCATGGGCCATAAAGGTCCCACTGCATAACTCATAAAATTACATCATCTTGTTGTGAGATGCTCTGCCTAGAGGGAGGAACCAATCATTCCTACCTGGATATAATCTGAGGAATAGAACACCAGAGCATCTACCACTGGATTCCCAGACGACAAGAGCTCGACAATCGCCACTGGAGAAGGACCAGACTTTACCACAGGAGCACCACTTCAACAGAACCACATCCACCATTTAACTGGACTGCTATCACCACTCTGACAACCACATGTCAGGTTGTATTCCGACTCTATCTTAAGCCAGTGTTTTCTGCCTTTATCTCAATTTTCCTATTAAACTGTAGATCTGACTTGGAATCTCTCAGTGGTTTGCTATCAAACTGGTACAACTACCAACAAAATGCACAAGTACACCTGTTCCTACAGCACATGCAACACCTCCATTGCCCCAGTGAAGACCAGTTCTGCAAATATGTCCATCCACAAAGCCTTTCTGTCTGCTGTTTCTGATGACTAGCCGGACTGCTTGGAAACACTACAGAGCTATAGCTTTTTGCCCATTTGGAAGCTCTTCATAAGAATTAATAAATTCACTGTGAAAATGGATTTGTGAAGTATTACTGAGGGGTCATGGAAGTCTGGAAAGGGAGTGCCAAAAAAGAGGGACAAGTTCACCATGTTTCCTGTGCTGGCTGCACCATCAACCCCCCCTGAAAACAGTCCCTGCCAGTAAAGCCAGACATTTCTTGAGTCTAACTCACTGTCTAAAAAAAATAGAATGCAATTTGCTAACATATGAAAAGGTTAAGACACAACAATAGGAAATCTCTACCTTGCAAATATTGAAATAAAAACAAAACCAAAACCCAGAGTAAAACATACCGGACTCTGCCCTTTTCCAGTGTCAAGAGCAACAAAAGTTGCATAACTAACAGTTACACCCAGCCCTAAGATATTGGCCAGATTTTTAGGTTTAAGAATAAAAATCAAAGATAGACTGAAGGTACAACCAAACTGAGCTTATTTGTTCACTTCTGCAGAAGAAACTGAGACCCTCACAGGAAACAAAGTGAATTCTTCATGCTGCTGTTGGACTAGCATGCTATATACAGGCAAAAGCTCTTATGTATGCACCGAAGACAGGCAATAACTACACAGAATAAAAGATGCTTATATAAATATTACCTCATCCTCAAAACACAGTGCATATATTTACCAAAACCACAACTGGAGATAAATTTATATCTAGAAATATTTTTCCATCAAATCCCTGTCCCTGTGGTGGAATCCCCTATGGATCTCGTAATTTCTTTGCAGTTCTCCATAGTTAATTCACTTTGACATTAAATGTCAAGTCCTTGCAGATATTTTTTAAGAGATCAGAATTTCCTTTCACAGCCTGAGAACATTAATCCAACAGCATCAGCTTCTATTCAGACTGCTTCTGCTTACAGAACTCCTTCTGTTGATGAAGCATTGCTCTGTTTCAGCACAAACATATCCAGAGCAATTATTAAAAAGGATCATTTTCCAACCTGACACGAAAAAGGAAAAACACAGGAACTGACTAAACAAAATATCATTAAGGCTTGGAAGGGAGGGAAGGAGACCTGCAACAGGAATAATGGACTGTTTTAAATGTTTCACTGCCATCAATAAATGACTTATCAATAATAAATAAATTGAAAACTTCAAGGGATAGTTGAGTTGGTTGGCCCTAACCCCAGAACTTGTTGGTACTAAACCCTCTCTCCTGACCTCACTCTTTGGCTGTACGTAGCACAATATTTGGTAGAAGATCTGCATAAACACGTCCAGAGCTGCAGTCACAGGATGTCCTGTGCCACAGGGGCGGATCACAAGAGGGCTGTCAGTGAGGCCAGCTGAGACAGCCTCCTGCCTAGGCACTGAGAGAGAACAGAACAGCCTCCAGCGAGACCACCACACAGCAAGTGCCATCTCTACCCACCACTTGATCTCCAGCATGCCACCTGACCCATCTCAAAATTTCAGGAGATGGCAGGGTAAAATGGCATGGACATCCAAGCAGATCAGATCATAAAAATGGCAGTATGCTCTTCTGGTCATTGAAAACCACCTTCCTTTTATCCCATGCACATAATCTATTTATGGCTGTTCGCAGGGTTGGGCATGTTTCTGTTGTTGTTGTGGCTTGGTTTTTTGTTTGTTTTGAGTTTTTTTTTGGTTGTTTTTGTGTGTGTGTGTGTGTATGTGTAGGGTTTTTTTTTTCCTTTGCTTTCAGTAATCTGAGCACTCAGGATTTTGACAACCAGAAAAACAGGACAAAAATCTCTCCCAATTACAGATCAAACCCAACCACTGAACATGTCAAAACAGGTAATGCCTACACCACTGCTGCCCCTTCAGAACGACCATGCCCTGAACAATTGTCTTGGAAGTGATTCAGAGTTACAAAGATACAACAAAGAGTCAGGGATTTTATTACCACTGCGGTTCAATGTAATATATCTACTTTTGTGTTGGTGTGATGCCTGCTTCGATTGCAATTTGTCAGCCAAAGCACACATTCAGTGTAATATTAAGTGCAACGACACCTTTAGCCATGAACAGTATTAAAAACAGGACAGCAGCATGTTTAGCTGTGTTTCAGGTTGCAGATTGCTTTACTGAAACAGCATCAGCTGGCCAGGGCACTCAGCTTTTATTTAAGCAAACCAAAACAAAATAACAGACAACATCTTGAAAATTTAACTTCAAGATGGCCAGGTACCTGAAAAGGATCCAACAAAAAAAAACCCAAACCAAAACAAACACAACAAACATGAGAGCTCACTTAAAGGTCAAACTAAAATGCAGACGTCCCAAAGTGTATTCCTAACCAGAAAAAAAAAAAAAAAAAAAAAAA
>VXBR01011478.1:701159-717105 GCA_013400215.1 Cisticola juncidis
AAAAAAAAAAAAAAAGAAACTCAAGTTTACTATCTACCATCCTGCCTTCCACCAAATCACACCTCTACACCTCAAAGACTTTTAGACTTTTTAAAAGCTGCTGCAGGGAACTTTGCAACTTCGTGGGAGTAAAAGAGACTTCCACTTTGCACTACCTCAGTCTTTACTTTCAAAATTCAGCTGTCAGGCTTTCTTAGGTAAGGAAAAAAGATGAAGATTTCAGTAGTGGTCCGAGGCAGAAATTTATTCCTATAAAAATTTAAAAAACTTCCCTTAGATTCAGTAGGACTCGTCCACAACACAAGGTTCCACAAAGATCTCAGATCTAAGTCATTTGCATTCACAGTGCAGTCCATGCTTCAAACAAAAAAAAAAAATTACGTCAAACCTTTTTGAATAGAAGCTCTGTGGCTAATTTGAGGAAGATCATTGTTCTGGCCTCACTAATACAAGTACTACAAGATCACTGCTAAGGCTCCCCATGACAGAATAGAGCCTGCAAATTCAGCAAAGATGCCCCAGTTGGAGCCCCCTTAACCATGCTAAATAGTTTCATGAACTCTGGCAGAGAGAGTGTTGTGTCCTTTTCCCCCCTGTAAGATTAGGGAGATATCTGCCAGCTAATAATTTATCATGCGTTGAATTAATTTCCAACAATAAAATAGTACCATCATGCAGTTGTACTCCCTCAGAGAAATAATAGGCTGTCACAAAGAACATGGTTCAGTAAAGATACCTTCACAGTTATCCCACCAAGGAAAGGTGGGAGATCCAGCCCACACCCCCAAACAATGGCAGAAGAGCAATTTGAACGCATAAAAGGACAAAAACTTTTCTTCCCAGATTTTCAATGAAAATAACCAAACAAACCAGTAGAGAGTATAATAACCTCAAGCTTTTATCCTGCAGGGAAATCTTTTCCATATGCCACTCTAATTTGCCTTCTGAGGATGACAATAACAGACCGACCACCATCATGCACTGGGTTCCACCAAAGGGCAGACAGTTCAAGAGCCTGTAATTAAACTACACATGTTTACCTTTCTCCTTTACCTGCTCTGAGGTTCAGCTCCAAATGATCTTAAGTGAGTAGACTGTTCCCAAAATTACAAGCTGTTCTTTCAGGAATTGTTTTTGTCTTGGTTTTTTTTGTTATTTTGAGGTTTTTGGAAGGAGAAGAAAATGTCACATTTTATTAAGCGACAGAAGGCATACTTTGAAAGGACAAACCCATAGGATTTGACATTGTAACCTGTGAAATTATGAACATGTTCACCCTAAGTCATGTCAGTTATTATACAAACTGGACTCACATCAGCAGCAGGCTAATCCACGAGGGATACAGCAGCACATCAGGTTTCTCTGCATACTGGTGAAAAGAAATTTACCAAAATAAAGGAAAAAAAACAAACAAAGAGACAAACTCCTAATTTTCTATTAACATCTCAACGTTTTTTTTGCTAAAACTGTAATGACTTTTCTCTCCAAAACTGAGTCATATTACCTTTCCTTTCTAAATAAAGGATAGCTTTTTCTCTGCTAAATATTGAGGCACTTAATCTCATTTGCAGTCAGATAAAACCTCCACTTATTTTATATAGTTGTCCTTTTCCAGACTCCTTTCCATACTTCCCTGACCTAGGTCAGTTTGCACCATCCTGTGCAATTCTTTCACTCGCTAAACCTCCTTTCCTGATTATTTCCATATTGTCTCTATTCCACACCCATCTCTTGGGGAGCATTTTGTTGCTGTTTTTTAAACCCAAAATGATACCTCATTTCCTCTTGAAGCCTTCTACTTCTCTGAAAGGCTGAGCTTTGTCTGAAAACAAACAAAAAAAAAATCTGCATGGCTTCCTCAGTTTTCCCATTTCCTTTCTGAAGCCAGCACCTCAGTTTGTCTTCCCATTACTATCCAGCACCCCTGGAATTATTTCAGTCATTATCTAGCTTCTCCTAATGATTTCTGAAAGTGCTTCCTTGTTAGGAATTGCTTGGAGATATTGTTCCTTTGCCACTCATTAAGGCTGGAGAATCTCTTCCCACTCTCTGGGGGAAAAGAGTGAGCATCTGCCTGAATGCAAGGGATGTTGGCTGGTAGACGCACGTCTCTTGGGATGTATTAGGAGCCTCTTCAACACAATGAACAGGCCAGTGTGAAATAATCCCACCAAACACATAGACACACAAAAACTGCTTTAAAACATCTCTACTAGTCACAGCACCATCTTCAAGGAACAACTGCAGCAGCAGCTCTACACTGTTTTTTTAATTGGTAAGTATTTTTATTGGTAAGGTATCTCTGAAAATGAATTTTTAATTTTTGCATTTTGAGTAAAAGCAACATGATCTAGGAAGACTCCAGAATAATAATTCATGCAATCACCTAATTTCAACATTATATCACTACTTTAGACTTCCAGAATCACAAGAAAATAAGGAGGAAAAATGCAGCTAGACACCAACTCCAGAGAATAATGCCCATCTGCTCAGGTTTATGTAAACAAGTCACTACAATACGGCTGTTCTCTCATGGCACAAACACAATGAAGCTGCTGTCATACGACTGTATTTTCAAAATACACTTTCATCATACTGACACCTCTAGTACCGATTACTTCTAAAAGAAGTAATTTCAAAACAGTTTCTGAAACTCTTTTAAATTTGTTTATTTCTACAGACAGACATGAAATTTGATGTAGTTAACTAAGAGGTAGAAAAGTTCAAAGTAAACCATGGATAGCTCATCAGTTAATACACTATTAACTGTTGCCAGCATTGAGTGCACATGTGTGTACAAAAGAAGCAAGTATGGCTCGTGCTTTTGTCCTCTTCTATTATTAAAAGAGAGAAAGTGACAGAACAAGGAGATGATCATTAAAATTATTCTGAATACTGGAATTGAAAGGGTAGTGGACAGAATTTAGCTCTAAATACATTCTCATGACTATTTTGCTTACTAATCAATATCATTAAAGAAGAAAACAGTGGGCAAAGACTTTTGTATCCACTTTATTAATGACATAGCCACAGGGATAGAGTGCACCTTTAGCAAATTTGCAGATGACAGCAAGGTCATTGGTGCTGTTGACACACCTAAAGGAGGGATACCATCCATGGGGACCTGGACAAGTTTGAGAAGTGAGCCCATGGGAATCTCATGAGGTTAAACAAGGCTAGTCACAAGGTGCAGCCTCTGGGTCAGGGCACTCCCAGTATCAGTCTCCAGGCCAAGGAATGAACAAATCAAGAGCAGTCAGTGAGAAGGACTGGGGAGTGCTAGGGAATGAGAGGCTGGACATGACCCAGCCATGAGCACTCCCAGCCCAGAAGACCAAATGTGTCCTGGGCTGCATCCAAAGCTGAGTGACCAGCAAGGGACAGAGAGGATTCTGCTCCACCTGGAACCCTGCATCCAGGTCTGGGGTCCCAGCTCAGGAAGGACATGGACCTGTTAGACTGAGTCCAGAAAAGGCCACCAAGATGTTTAGAGTGATGGAGCACCTCTCCTATAGGAAAAGTCTGAGGGAATTGGGATTGTTCAGCCTGGAAAAGAGAAGGCTGCAGGGTGACCTAATTGCAGCCTACAAGTACCTGAAGGGACCCTGCAAGAAACACAGAGAGGGACTTTTGGCAAGAGCATGTAGAGACAGGACAAGGGCAAATGGCTTCAAACAAAAAGAGAGGAGCTTTAGATTAGATGTTGGGAAGAAATTCTTTACTGTGAGGGTGGTATGACACTGGCACAGGTTGCCCAGGGAAGGTGTGGATGCCCCATCCCTGGAAGTGTTTAAGGTCTGGTTGGATGGGGCTTTGAGCAACCTGGTCTAGGGAAAGTGCCCCTGTCCATGGCAGTGGGCCTGGAACTAGATGATCTTTATGATCCCTTCCAAGCTATTTCATGATTATGGTTCTAGCAATGTATAAATCACTATGTCAGGAAACAGGATGCTTTTCTCCAACTATCACTCCCCAGCAGAAAAAGCAACAAGAACTTTATCTTCTAAACAACTTAGAAAAAAAATAGTATTTGTTTCCAAGAAGAAATAACAAAGCAATACAATTCGACTTCCATGGATCAGCAACAGCGACTAAATTTGTAAACTCCACCTTTTCTTTTAAACTCAGAAAAGCAGAAATAGGCAGACACTCTTCTAAAAAAAGTTTGTACTTAAACATTCAGGCAATATCCTTTTGCTAGATAAAAAAACCATCTGGATGATAACAAAATGTCACAATTCTCTAAGCAGCTTTGAAGGGGGCCAGCCTTAAAATGAATACTTCCTTTTTACCCCACACCCACAAAACAGATGTTCAATCTTCAGGCAGAATAAACCACCACACAATACAATGATCTGGAAATGCTGAAGCCAAGGAAGTTCACAATCAAGCATGCCAAACCCCAAATCCCAAATTACAAAGGCACCATCTCAATATAGATCTACATGTACCATGACCAATGATACACAAGCAGGAGTTTAATTTACTTTATCTGAAATAGAAGTTTTCCACTTATTCCCCCCACTCCTGAAAATACATTAAAGATCTAAATATATTAAAGAAGGCAATAGCTTAATGTGGTTCAAGTCACCACCAATGCAGACACAGGAACTATTTATCAACCTCTCAAACAAGAAATAACAGTCAGGCTCCTTCAGAAATATTTATGCAAGATCTGCATTGGTTCAACTGACTGTTCTGCAGACACTTTCTGCAGTGCTGTATTTTGCAGAGTTATTCTGAAAGAAGTTTTAAAGAACCTAGAGTTAACAATAAGAAAGAATTATCTTAATGACAGGATTTAAATTCCCTATTCTCATGTCACTGCCTCTTTCCCAAGGCCACAAACAAACTTATCTGATGGACAGCAGTGACCCAGAAATAAGATCTTACCTTTGATCTTGTCAAAATGGAGGGGGAGCAAACCCAGTAGCTCAAGACAACAAAAATCCTGATGTTGACAAATGAAAGGTAATTACTTCTACTCCATCATGCAAGTATCTGGTGTGCTCAGAACAATACACCCAGAATTTGTGAATCCCTGCTGTAAAATTGGAGCTGGTTACTAATTTCTTGGCAGAGGTCGACAGGGCTTCCTAGTCCTTACAGTCTGCATCATGCTCCCTGCTGTCTTCAATACGCCAACTCAGTTGGTTGGGCTTTTTGTGGATGAGTTTTTATGGATAATCGAGAAGTAACACACTCCCCAAAATACCCTGGGAACAGCAGCAGCAGATGTCAGGGATGCTTGATAGAGAACTGCATCATAGTACTGAGTTTTGGCCTGGGATAGCTTATGCTGATCATTCTATGAATTCAAGATTCATAAATGCAAAGCACTACTGAAATATGGTCTGAAAGGAGAGATATGAAGAAAACACCAGACTTTATTGCCTTTCCCTCCGACCCTTCCCCTTTCAATCATCAAGTTTAAAGCAACTTAGGTTGCTGCTTATCTGAACAAGCAGGTAAATACAGAGGATTAGCTCACAGCTTGACTAATTCACTTTAAGAATTGACTTGGATTAACTCTGAGTTGTGTTTAGCACACAAGCTCTTGGTGCATACAAGAGGTCACATGAATTAAGTAGGTTGTTGTAAATTCACACCATACTTTGGTGATTATTCAGCTTCTCTAGGTCCTCAATATACAAAATGCCCAACAGAAACAACAAATATTTCAATCAGAATATTTGAGAGATGCCACAAATTCAAGTGGAAACAGAAATCCAGGAGGCAGAATGGAGTTGATGTAAAAACAGAACAAAACAAAAACCCCCTATCTTCTAACACATATGATGACAGAAAGGTTACTGTCTCAGCACTATCTAGTCCAAGCACTATCTAGTCTGCCTTACCATTTTTTAGATAAACTCTTTTTACACCTCTTTTAAAGAGTAAGAAGGGCAAAAAAGCAATTCTATTGGACAAAAGCACAACTGAATATCCATGGATTATTCTCAAAGGAAAAAGAAAATAAAAACTAACTAGTAGTTTGCCTCCAGCTTTTCTGTTGGAACTCGGTGCACATTAGCATGGGTACAAACTTTAAACACATACACACTTCAAAGCCTCCTTCAGACAGTTTTGTAACAAAAGAATAAGCCATAAAGCATTACTTGGGAACCACTAAGACTCTTTTTGTGACCGCACAAGTAAACTAAAAAGTTCAAGGGATCCAGGCCACAAAAGGAGAACGTACTGAAATCCACCCACAAACCAGATTTTTTAGGCATCCCACAATTGCTCACACCAGCTGTGTCCATGACACTAAAGCCTGAGGCCTATGCACAGCTACTCTCATCCCTGACACAGCCCACTTAGGCATTCCAGGCCTGATTTTCAGCCTTCTGTTACTGAGTAGCCTCTCTTAGGTCAGCCAACCTTACACTCCCCCTCTTCTCCACTCTCAGGAGATCCCACCTGGAGTATTGCATCCAGCTCTGGATCTCTGAACAGAGGCAAGAGCGAGTGCAGAGGGGGTGTGCATAGAAATGATCAGAGGGCTGAAGAACCTCTCTTATGAAGACAGGCTGAGGGTCGGAGAAGTCAAAGTTCTGGAAAGACCTTATAGCACTTTGTAGTACCTAAAGAAGGCTTATGAAAAAAGCTGGAAAGGGACAAGGGTATGGAGTGATAGGACAGGGGGCAACTGACACAAAAAGAGGGTATTGCTTATATATATATAAGCAATATATATATTGCTTATATATATATATATATATATCACTGAATATTAAGAATAAATCCTTTCCTGTGAGAGTCATGAGACACTGGAACAGGCTGCCCAGAGAAGCTGTGGATACCTCAACCCCTGGAACTGTTCAAGGTTATGCTGCACAGTGCTTTGAGCAACCTGGTCTAGTGGAAGGTGTTCCTGTCTGTGGCAGTACCTTGGGAGCTGGCTAATCCTTAAGGCCTTTACCAATCCAAATCATCCTGTGACTCTATACAAAAATGCACTATATGCTGGCAGAATGGGCAGTGTTTTGGAGAAAACCCAACGCTTACAACTTAGTCAGCTGCTGCCCTCAGACTTGCAGCAGCCTTCTTCCAAGAATACTCAGCCCAATGAGCAGCAGTGCCAGGTGAGAAGGAAGAGTAAAGCACCCTAAGTGACCAAATCCTCAAAGTTTCCCGCTACAACAATACTGGCACTCCCCTCTAGTGGAGACACAGCCTACACAAACAAGCAGCAGATGACACTTGCAGGGTCTTGGGAGGAAAGCTGGTCAAACCACAAGAGGAACAGCCAGAGGGATGTACAGAGCATAGAATGACTTCTGGCCCAGTTGCTGGAGACATGGTGATGCATGGTGAGTGCACATTCGGGTTTTCCACCAACCAAGAAATGTCACCTCATCTTGGGAGCTCCAAGAAAAATCAGTGTTTTTTCCTTCTTCTTTCACATGTGAAACACGAATGACCAGGGTGTGGCTTCTTTCCGAAAGCTGCTCCTGCACTTTCGTGCCACTCTTCCGAGGGAAAAAGTAACTGTTTTCACACCAAAATTATACCCAAGGTCCCCTCACAGAGTATTCATAACACATTAGGAACAATGTACAAAGAAGAACTGAAAAAGCTGTAAACAAGTCTCTAAAACAGAAATTTGTCATAAAAATCTGATTTTTATGCAGCATGATTGCAAGAAACTTTGTGGAAGAGATGTTGGGGATGGAAATATGCAGGATCATGGCATAGATGTTTGCTCAGGCATATTATTTTAAATGCATTTATGTTTTCTACAATCGTGTAACTCCCTTCTGTCATCAGATTGTCATCAGCTTACACATTTCCTCCTGAATTTTATCCAATAGGCTGAACCTCCTAGGATGTTTTTGCATGTAAAACTTAAGCAATCCAAAGCAGGCAACAGAAACACACTGTACTTCTTGGAGGAGCAGGCACTAACCCATGCTAGTCCTATCAACTGTTTTCAAAGTTGAATAATTCTGGAGAGCTATTTTTAGTCTATTCACTAAATACCAGGATTGTTGAGATTATAGTAGTACTCTGAAGTCTCAGTCAGTTTCCAGTCCCACTAGCATAGGCTTTTGAAATAGAACACTGTAACTACTACAAATAAGAGGCTAAAAGACATGGGAAGCAAACACTAATTCAGAAAAATCTTCTTTTGTTTGCAAGGCTCCTGTGCAGGGAAATACACTCCTCTGAGGTAAAGTTTTCAATAGTTCCATCAAAAGCTTTAGGAGGAGCAAAACAATCCTGATATGTTGCTAGCCTCCTTGGGACAGCTCTCAAGCCCTGTGCAGAAACTATGCCCAGAGCAGCTCAAAGACACCTGGCACACTTCCACAGAATTGATCTCCATGTATGACACATTCTGGGTGGGACAGCAAGGAAAAGGACAGACAGAAATCTCAATAAACTTGAGACATCTATAACGGTATCTATTGAGTACAAGTCATATTCAAGATGATACTCCTTGAATGCTGGGTACCTATCCACACATCCATTTCTCTGAAGTTGTTTGTCCCACTGCAGTATCTCAAGAAAACAATTGGTGAATTCCATTTCCTTGACAAGAGGAATGAAGGGGCAGTGACCCACTGATGCACTGGATTTGTGTCTGAAAGAATGTAGCAACAAACAGGGAGAAACATGGCTGAAAATCCCAATGAATTCTTCACTGAAAGCCCAGGCTCTGCTCCTCCACCAAATCTAATGCTTAGTGGATGGTTAACATATGCTCAAACACCACTCCTAGTACATCCCAGTGTTACTGTGGCATGTAGGACAACAGGCTCTTACTAGTTGTCTGGTTGATCCTGACAGGACAGAAATGCCTGGAGACCTTCTCAGATGGATGCAGGGAATGTTCAAGTTGTTCTCCTATAATTTGCCAATACAACACACAACACTCTAGCAGGGCTGTGTACCCATCTGCAAAGACACCTTCCAAGTGCAACAGTCAGTGACACACAACACAGTATTAATACAGACCTTACTGTGCTTTACTCCCCTTTGGGACTGACAAGCTTATCATTATCAGTCTGAGTGTAAGATTCTCTGACATTCCCTTACAAACTCCCAAATGCTTTTTTACTTCGATGATTAGTTTTTTATATTCAAAGTTAGAATGCAACTACAGAAATGTGCTATGAAGTTTACCCCTATAAGTTGTGCTTATAGGGATATAAGCAAATATATATAAGCAAAACAATCCCTTAGGTGGGATAGCCAAATTTCCCCTTTACATCCTACATTACGGCTTCACTACCACATGAAGCCCTTCCCACTGCAACTCATAAGAGGACTGTACATATCTTGTAAAACTACTGATCCAGTCTCTACAGACAATCACTGAAAGCACACCTGTCACAATAGGCATTGAAACAACAACTCAATTATGCACAAAAGTGCACAATTTACTTCTATGAACTGGAGTATCAATGAAAGAGCTCAGAAGTGAGCAGATACATGCTGCCACCCTTTGCTACTTCATATTTGGTTACAAGTAACACCAAAAACCGTTAGTAACACAACCATGAAACCTTGAGAACTCTAGGACCCAAGAAGTGACACCACTGTTGCAGTAAGAGATTGTAAAAAAACACAGTAACCACAAGAAGACAGATCTCACCAAGAGAGTCAGTGAGCACCTAATGCATGCACACAAATCAAAAAAAATCTGACCACAGTAATGACCCATGTGCAAGGCAATGTTCAGGGCCAAGGTGACCTTATCCTGACACTGCCACTGGTTTGAGGTACTAACCTGAAGTCCTCCACCAAGGTCTCTTGCGACCAGCCATCAACCAGCAGCAGCTGGTGCCACTCTAACAGTTTTCTTCTCCTTGACCCAAAGCAGCTGGAGGGTAGGAGTGCTCACAGTACTGGGCCTCTGTGCTGTGAGCTGAAGGGACGGTGACTGTTGAACTGGTGGCATCCCCAGCGCCTTCCAGCCTTCCTTCAGCCCTTCCACCTCACTTGATGCCAGCAAAGCTGATTCAGAGTTGAGCAGCGAACAGACTTGAGCTTTCCTCTGCACTAATGCCCTGGCTGTGGACACGCACATCCTGGCTCCGGGAGGCACGCTGCCCTTCCCACATCGCAGCTGTGCAACACCACCCCAGTTCCCTTGCTCTCAGCGAGCAGCAGCAGCTCAAGGCTTCATGACATTGTCTGGCAGATGTGACAACCACAACAAGTCAAAACCAGACCGCACTATCAAAGACTAAACATTTAGTGAAATCCAGTGGCTACAGACCCTTATCAATACCCCTTCGCAGCAGAAAAAACAACACTTCCCACACTTGAAAGCTATGTAGATAAGAAAGCTCGAGAGTTTATCAGTCTTCTTTCTTACAAACACCCACCTGAAGTATAACCACCTTAAAAACAGGTGTGACCTGCAGAGCACCTCTCTTGACTGCTTGGATTCCAGTAAGTCTTTGATAGATTTCACGTTCAGCTCACTTCTATTAAATAATCACCCACTTACTGAAAGAAGATGTAGATTTCTCTATGGTGTAAACATTCAATACTCATCCAATATTTTTTGTTGTAGCTAATTTCTTCTTAATAAAGAATAGATACTACTATAACCATACTTTTCCACTCAGGGTGAAAACAACCATCCTCAACCGGCAAAAAAAAAACTTCTAAGAAAAACTTCTCCCATAAGTACTGTACCAGTTCTCTTTCATATCTGCCATACACACTCTAAAAAGATGGGGAGGAGAGAGGGAAAGGGGCTTGCAATGAAAAACAGTATGCATTTCCTTTGCCAGATTTTTACCACTCTTACAATCTCCAGCATTCTGTACAGAAAGATCTTGCCTTTGATGTCAATCCAATGCTTTCAGGCTTGCTCCTGCAAGCACTGCAATATGCAATACATTTTCTAGTTGGCAAAGGAATGGATGTACTGCATAAAGTGCCTGTGAAATCCATTCTACTCCAAAGGTCACTCTGGCATGTAAATTCCTACAGAAAAACCAGAATGGTTTGTAATATAGTGACATGAGGCCTACACCAAACTGAGGATTATCATATATGACTATCAAACTCACAGACATTTTTTTCACCAGTTTCAAAAATCCATTTCAGGGGGCGTTTGCCTCTTAGTCACAGTCAGAAGTAAACCCAGAAAGATAAAACTGGGCTCTCATATTTATCACCTTTGTATTTTTAAAAATAAAATGAGAGGACATCCAATTTTCTCTAAAGTATATCACATGGAAGACAAAACAAAAATAGCAGTTCCAATGCCCATCAAGTTAAAGAAGTCTAAAATAAAGATAATTCAGTTGGCACAAAAATCTATATACAGTTCTCAGCAATGCAGTATCTGTACTCCCAAAATACGCTTCCTTCTAAAAGGGATCCAGCCTCACCATTTCTGCAACTGAAGGCATTTCTTGTGCCACTGATCCACATCGCCTACATGAACACAGCAGCAGAACACACTGCAATGTGTGAGTGGGAAACAGCAAGGCACAACACTTTGCTCCTGTTTCCCCAGCACGACCAGTAGCCATGCCATTATCCATCACAAAGTCCACCAGCACAAATCCTCAAGGCACTTGGAAAGCAAAACACTGCACACATCCCAGACCAGAGCCCTGTCCAAGCTATTTATCCTGGGAGTGGCTTGAGGAGGAGGGATGTGGATCCTTCCCCCTCTTGGGCTGTGCTGCTGGCAGGGGCAGGCATGCCTTACCCAGACTCCTAGAACCACAGCAGCCCTGCAAGTCTGTGGCTGTTTTTGCCTGCCACAGGGCAAAGTGGGAAGATTCACTTTCTTTTTAAGAAGAACTACTTCTTTACTTCTTGGGTAAATGCACCAGTGATCTTCTCTTTGTGTGCACTAACCTAATTGCCTACAGTACCTGGGTCAGGAAGGAGACAGATCCAGTAGGAAATAGGTAAAGGACTGAAAAAAACATGGTCAATAAACTATTCCAGGCTGTGCCATCAGGACATTCTAGATACTTTTGCACTAATTCAAGCAAGGCTATTGTTCCTCTGCAGAGAAATACAATGCCTTAACCATCTCAAAGTTCTTTGTCAAGAGCATGTAAGAGAAATGTCATGGTGATGGAGTTGCCATGTGAGACATGGACACACATATACTATCTAAACCAGCACCAGTACACAGGCTCTTTTCTTTTCTGGTGCTCAGTGTTGCACAAATAGAAACTGTACTTTCAACAGTTGAGACACCAGTAATTAAAAAATGAAAATTGATCTTAGAGCGTAACCTTCAGCCATACAATTACCAAGACTTTGCAAGCCTGTTAATCAGCTTGGGAGCATGGAAAGAGTGTCAGGCAGTCAAGAAACATCAGTGGAGGAGAGAAGGAGAGGTCTGGGGACACAAAGACAGGCACTTCTCAGAATTCTCCTCTACTATCAACAAAAACCAAACCAAGGCACCAGGCATTCAGACATTCACTGTCACATGCACCAGTATATCAATGGAAGTGCAAGAACACACAGGCAAGGCTTCTACATGTTTTAAAGAAAATAAGTTTGAAATATAAGCAGAAATGAAGAAAATAATGAAGAATAATGAAGAAAACCAAAATACAAGTTCCCTGCCATGTAAGTAGAAAAGTAGCTCTCACTTCCTTGACAGAACTTTCGTCTGCCCTGGGAATAATTCAGTATTTCTGTCAAAGAACACATCAGCCTCACACCTGATCCAAAGTCATTCAGAGCCAACACAGATTTTGCCATTGGCATCTATGTGCCGTGGATGGGCCTTAAGCTCTTGCTCTAGCTATGAAGAAAAACACATGGGGGGAAACATGGAGTGTCAAAGTTCAGCCCTAATACAGCACTGCTGAACAGCGCCACATCTCTATAGTATCAACTTGTGACACCTGGAAGAGAATAGTCAAAAATACATCAGATGCAAAACCACCACTGCCAGTTGAAGCCATTACTGCCTCAAGCACCTCATGATCAAACATTTCTGCAGACCAGCATTCTTCCTTCAAATTATCAAAACTCCTAAGGCAACAAATGAGGACCATACTTAAACTGAAAGCAATATTAAAGAAAAGGACATGGGAAGATGGAAAATGAAAAGACACACTTAACTTTCTTAAAAGTTGGTTTTCTTTCAATCTTTCTGAACTGATAGAAAAAATAATACAGCCCGTTGTGAAAGATGAAGCAGTGAAATGCACATTATTTAAAAAAACTAATCTACTAACAAAAGATGCCAGAGGGCTGAAATATTGATTGCTCTATCCATCTTTCACTAAAACAGTTAAATGCATCTTTCCCCTGGCATTACGTGTAGCAACCATGAAATTAACCTGACTTTAAATATCTCTTAAACTACATGTACTTTTCTTTCTGAAAGGAAGGAAATTGCACTTATGTAGCAAATTCTAATTTTGTGAGCGAAACAGTATGAAACTGATAACTGCCTCATAGTACCTGTTCCCACTCTCAAATTCTTCCCTGTATCCTTGAGCATCACCAAGACCATAAGTGATGGCCTGTGAAGAGTTCCCCACTCAGCCCTCACAGCAAAATGGCTGCATTCAATTTTCCTCTGCATCCATTTGACTAAAAAAGCCAGATACACAGCAACAGTGCTCAGTAAGTGCTGGCAGGTCACCACCTAGAGGTGCTCAAAGCCAGCTCTTCTGACATCTAGAGAAGGCAACTCACCTCTGAGAGTGCTCAGATTGCTGGGTACTCAAAGGCAAGATGGTGGTGGTCTCCCAAAGGAATACACTGCTCAGAAGAATTACTTGCTTTTTGATTTAAACCTCTGAATATGAGACAAAGCAAGCTGAATATGGGGAGGCCACTGAGAAACAGCTAACTATCCATTAAGGTGTTATTAAGGGCTCATCACAGTGATATCAAAGTGAATCCCGTGTAAGTACAAAGCGGAGCAAAACACTTTCTTCAACAACCTCTCCTGGATTCCCCAAAGAGTTCAACTGAATGACACTATAAGACCAAGTTAAAGACAAATATTTTTTTCCATTTTTTAAGCAGAGAAGGAATTATATTTTAGTCATAATCTTCCAAAGCTACTGATGAAAACCACATGACCATAAAGTATTTTTGCTCACAGTGATAAGATGGTCTGTTACTCACACGTGAAGTTCACATACTAAAGCTGGGTATGCAGTGTAGCGTTACTTTAATTTTGCATTTTCCATGTGTTTCGTCTCAAAAGCCTTTAACCTTTCGACCCTCAATATTTGTTTTGAAGAGCGGAGGAAGAGAAAGCAGACACCAGCCAATGTTTTCCTCTCTTCAACCAGCACTGCTACTGCTAAGTTCTCAGAACAAGGTTTATAGCAGCCAATGGTCTAACTACTGCAATCTGTAATAGGGAGTGTTAGAGACAACACCACACTGGTCATGCAGCAGTGCTTCTCAGTACTCCTAAGTAACATTTCCTTGGTTATTTGCCATACAAAAAGGAAAACACCACTCATGTACAACTGCACAGGATGAGGCAGCGTCAATTTGTTCTGGAGCGAAACAGCATTTAATTTGGTGCGGTTAATATTTAATAAAGACAACAGTAAAACACAGACCTATCAAGTTGCTTTGTAAGTCCGAGCACATATCAGTTAAGAAAAAACATGTGGCACGCCTATAGCCAGTAATAGCAAGCTGCAGGGCAGAGCTTCACTTACGCCTGTGCACACAGAGTATTGCTTCAGTCCACTGCTGGAATTGCCAGAAATATTATTTTAGTACTGCAGTATGGCCCATCCTCGCACAAGAGTAACACACAGCCCTGGCCGCCAAATTGAAACATGACTCCCTGACCTGAGAGTGATTCATTTTAGACCAAACGGTACAACACACCAAACCTGAGCTAGCCTGCAAAAACTTTCTTTGAAAAGATAAAGAGTTGCAGCAATTCTTAGCAGTAGAAAGATTTGCAGCTACCCCAATTTCCCCATACTTTGAGAACACAAGTTGGCTACAGGGTCTCCCCCAAGTTATTTTGCCTTGAAACTTAAAAAAACAAACAAAAACCCACCAATATAACAAAAACCAACCAAACAAGCAAATAACTACAATTAAAAATAAATAAATAAAAAACACAGAAAACCAACTCAAACCTGGAGCAAAGAAGGATGGGGGGAAAAAAAAGAAGAAAGGGGGGATTTAGGCAGCTTCTAACATTCACAGACAACTGAAATCATGAAGGTGTGAGCTTGTTTCACAGATCTATCCCCAAGAAAACTAAATTCAGACATTCCAACATTTTTGTGATAATGAAAACTTTTCTCGTATTTCCATAGGAAGCAGTTTTTTGGGACGGTTCCTATTGAGAAGTTATTTTAAAAGAACATAGGAAAAGAAGTGAGAGGAAGAAACTTGGTCCCTCTGGTTCCACCTCTGTCTTCTCACTTCAGTGTGCTAACGGCTTTTGTCCTCTAGTTTCCCTCCCGTTCCCCGTGCTCCCGGTCTTTCTTTACTAAATCACACCCTTATGTTTCTCATTCATCTTCTCCCTGTCCTTTACCTTTGCTAACACCATGGCTACACCGACACCGCTCCCATCACACTTGAGCAGGCTCTTCGTCCGAAGGACTGAGGAAGTCGGGAGACAGAGGTGGCAACCATTTTTTTTTTTTTTTAATCTAGGACTTTTTCCACTGCCCTAATTTGGTATAAATAAAACCAAAAAGATTACGGGAGGGAAAAGGTCAGGGGAAAAAAAAAAAAAAAGTGCAGACCCTAAGTCCTGTTCTTGTTCCTTAATCAAACATTGCCCATCACTTATTCCAGGCCAGCCCCGGAGACGTAAGTCCAGCAGGAACAGCAGCCTGACCCGACGCCTCGAACCCACTCGAGCCCATTCCGAAGGAGCCCTTGGCCGGAGAAGGCCCCCGCAAGGCGCGCCGCCCCGCACAGCACTGCGCGCCGAGGGACTTGGACCAGGTTCGGAAACAGGAGAGAAAAAGCCAAAGAGAGGAGGGAGAAG
>VXBR01011478.1:717140-740408 GCA_013400215.1 Cisticola juncidis
GGGACCCAGGTGTGCCCGCCCCGCCCGGCCCCGGAGCCCGCGCGTGCCCGGCTTGCGGCCGCTCACCCGCCCCAAGGCGCCTTGGCCGGCCTTGGAACGGGGCGGTGGGGTTCGGGCTGCGGGACGGTGGTATGCAGGTGTTCCTGAAGCAATCACAGTTCTTGTCCTGTGAAACTTCCGAACCTCTTGACCCCCAGTCATAGGAATAGTCAATTTGCAGGTCCACCCAGCACTCATCCTTGGAATATGCAGTTTTCCAGATCAGAAGAATTATTTTATTATACAAAACCAGGTTCAAGTTACTTCTTATTCCTCACCACGTGCCCCTCACAAGTTTTTACTGTGAAATAGTCTGATTTAATGGAATTGCTGGAGCATCTAGAGGACACTTTTGCATGTACATGCATCAAGTGAAAAGACGTGTTGCAGAACGCTTAGAGTTCAGTGGCTGAAATAGCTAAGCCTGTTTAACCCCTGTAGTGAGATTTCTAAGGAGGTTAACTACAGCTATACAAGACATCAGTGCCTCCAGCAGCCCAGAAGCCTGTTATGAAGCACCAAACAAACCCACTTAGAGCACTCCTTTTTCTCAAGGAACCAGAAGCCATCAGAGACAATTCTCAAGTCTGATCTTTGCTTGTGTGTCATCAACTCAGTAATGAAATGTCTACTATAGCTACTGGCAATATCTGCTGCACCAAGGTATGGTTATTCACAAAATTTTTGGCATCAATGACAGCAGGTCTCTTGCTGTCATGGCTTTCTCTTTAGGAAGAAGTGGACACCACACAGACCTTGCTTTTGTACTCAGCATCGTAATTTTGCTCTGAGACTACACTTCAACATGCTGAAAAGTTTTGTTAAGTATTCACCTGGCTATTAACTTTGGGAAATGCTGGATTTCATCTTCTACCTGTTCAAAGCAAGCTACCAAGTATTTGCATGAGGTGACCAGAAAGCCTGTTCTGTTACAATCTCTGGTAGATAGTTATTTAGCATCTATACACCAGTTATGGTGGCAGGTCTTAGTAGTTTTCTCACCTATGCACAGGCCACATCTGGGCTGGACAACAGCAGTCTTGAATGGTGTGCTCAAACTGCAGGTGCCCTCCCCTGGTGGTAGCAAAGGGATGACATACAGAAATCACTGATTAGAGAGCAGGTCTTCAGAATGCAAAATTGGTTTGTTCAGTCCTGTGGCAGTATATTTGCTGTAGCTTCATTACAAACCAGGTTTTACTCATCTTCTGGGGACACGAACTGCCTGTACAAGTCTGTCCTGTCCCCAGCCAGTTGCCCAGATACCACTATAAAAACCCAGATTGACTTGAAAGGAATCAAAGCTTCTAGCAAAGGGTGATCTGACAAGATTTACATCTCTGTGGGAGCGAACTACAACCTCAGGCATGCAGAGTCTTCTTCAGTAGGACAGCGCTTGCTGCTAAGAGCTGCTACATCTGCAAATTGGAAATCACCACTGCTTGGCATCCCTATGGTAACTCAAAAATTGTTGGTTAGGATGTCCCTCTGCACCAACTCTAGCTACTGATCCCTGAAGGAAAAGAGCAGAAAATAGCAGTCCTGAACTCATCCGATGCACAGATCAGCCTGAAAAGGCTGATCTGTGCATCAGATGGAATAATGTGAAGGTAAAATGATAGCAAACACTTTAAAGAAAACTATTTTGAGTCCACTTTCAGCAAACTGATGCAGTTAAAGCAGCAATGTTTTTTCAGTTTTTGTCTTCTGTTAGTGACTTCAGACATGCTCGCTCAATCCTGAAATATTGACTTGTCATTTATTCAAGGATAATGTCATCAATTCTCAGTCAGTCACTCTTGCTCTAAATAGAAAATATAAGGAATAATCAGCAAATCTTACAAACAGGCAAATATTGAAGGTCCAGGGAAGATCACATGTTTAATGAATATAACTGCTATGAGACTTGGCTGTGGTACTCTGTGGTCTGAGATGTTTATGTAATCACACACAGATGTACTGAATTACATTAGATAGGGAATGAGTTTTCACATCCTTCAGTCTGGAAAAACTTCTGTTTCCAGGACAAACCATGTAAGTTCCATGTGCTCAATTTAGTGAATTGGTTCAAATCATAAGTATGCTTAACATGTGAAGACACTGATATATTTAATTCTCAGCATTCATAGAGTTTAAACTGAGTGGCTGCAAGATTAGTCATACAAACCCAGAAAAGTTAAATGGCTAATTCCTCTTTAATCTAGGCCTGGAAAGTACCTCTGGTGTTCTTAATTTAAAAAAAAAAAAAAAAAAAAAATCTGGGAATTTATGGTTAAGATATCTCTTCACTCTGTCACTTCTCTGTGCAGCATACTCTGGTGTGGGTAGCAATGGATAATTTCATTTTGGATTGGAAATGTGATGAAATTTTTCAGTGCAATGGATGCTTTGAATGAAACATTCTATGAGGTCACTACTAATTCCTGTGGAAAAAAATTGTATGTTTCAGCACTATCTGTGATAGGAATAATTAGAGACCTTGAACAGTATTTCCACTTTCTATTGATCAGCTTTTATTTCTTTTAAATGAATTTTCTTTTTAATGGAGTCCTACCATTTTTAGTAGATTGCTAAAGCATGTGTACATTACAAAGAACAGCTCCAAAAATTCACAAAGGATAAAGCACTCTCTGGAGTTTGACTTTTTACTCATTTGTTATATACATACTCTCTGAAGCCTAGTGCTGGCATGCTGGGCATCTCTGTTCAGAACAGGATGCAGAGGAGTCTGAGCAAATAACATTACCTACAGTTAGAAAACATGCTGTTTTCCAGAGAAACTTCAGACACTTCAGAAATCTCACAGAAAGCAAGCATCCCTATCCATAAAGCTATGTCATCTTTGTTCTGTGGCAGTGCCTCTGCCTTGGTTCTTCCTTCTCTGGGCTCCTGCTATGGTGCAGCAGCAGTTCATGACATTGTGTAAGACTCAAACTCCTCTACAACTTCTAAGTTTTTGAGGCAAAAGAGAAGCTCTTTCCATGGAAACTCTTTCTTTCCCTGGTTCAGCCTCCTGTTCTCTGAACCTCAGGATATCCTAATCCTTCTGAAGTATAGCAGATGGCTGAGAAGTTAATGTGTCCATAGTGCTCCTGGAAGCCAAGCTTTGGCTCTCATGGCTTTCTGCTCATGCCCAGCCCCTAACTGCAGGACTGCAAGGCCGGGATTGAAGGAAAAATGGGTCCCATAGGTGCCTGAGCATATTGAGGATTAGGAATACATCCACAAAAGTAGAGGAGATGGTTGATTATCATAGCCTCTATGGCAAAATCTAAGTCAGATCAGGCTGTTTAGATAACACGTGCACCAGAAATAAGAGCAATGTCTGTCCAAGTGACCAGGCCTCAGGGCACTTATTTGAAGTTTTGGGTTTGTCCTGGCACTTGTAACATCCATGTTGCCCTGAGATGACTGGACTAGGGTCTGCAAAATGCTTCAGTTACTGCCAGAGATGCAAAGCAGTTCAGTGCATTAGTGACTAATTCATAACGACTCATACAGAACCATAAATCTCTGTGTTACTGTTAAGAGTCTCATGAATCACATGTTGTGAGATGCATTAAAGAGAGTTGATGGCTCTGTGAAGCTTATTGGGTTTGTCTGGGTCAAGCATGAGGGCAGAAGGTTGCCAGGAGGCTCCTGGATGGGAGGCCAGGAAGCTGATGTTTGTGACTTCATTGTGATGAGGAAGGCAAGGCAGTGAGGAGGAGCTATGGTTTTGTGGTAAGCACAGGCTCAGGGATGGCTGCAGGTTCCATGGAGGGAAGGTGGGGAGGGCATCTCCCATGGGATGGCTGCAGCACTGAACACTCCTAGGTGCCCTTCAACTCTAGGGAACACCTGTGCTGGAGCCTGGGGCTGGGTCACCACTGCTGTTTCAGAGAAGCTCTGTGTTTATGCTGCCTGAACACTGCTACCCATTCAGCCTTTTGTTTTCCAGGTTGTTGAAAAAAAAATTTGTTTGTACTGTGTTAAGGGATGACTGCGTAGAGAATGCTGTTCCGATTTGTCTTTTTATCAAGCACAGGACTATAGTCTGCCATGAAATGACTGGAATCGCTCTTCTCATGAGGATACAGGGAAACAAGGAAAGCTGTACCTCCAGCAACTGCAAAGGCCAGCAGTTTGCTCCAGCACCTACCCCTTTGGCTATAACTGCAAGGTCCAAAGATTATAAAATCTTACTGCAGCTGAGATCCTTAGTCAATGGACAGCATCTAAAATCCATAATTTAGCCTGTCTGTACCCTTTCATCTTGAACTGAATATTGAATCTTGAATATTTGTACACCAATAAATAAAAGTTCCATACTCATTCACAGGCTGGAAAAAAAATTGCTCAGAAAAAGTCACATGGATCCCTCTGTACTGTGCATAACTTTGCACCCCAGTTTGGTCTGTTTAAATGTCAGGTCTAACATGGAGCTCCTGGAATGAGTCTAGCAAGGACAAGAAAGGGATTGGAACATCTCTCTTACAAGGAAATGATGAAGGAGCAGTTCAGCCTCAATAACTGACAGCAGCAAGAGGACCTCTACAAAATCTATAAATATGTGAGGGGATGATGCCAAGAGGAGGGAGCCCAGCTCTTCTTGATGGTGCCAGTGGTACCAAGCAATAGGGCAAGAGACAATGTACAGAAACTGATGCTCAGGAATTTCCATCTGAACGTGACTCTGTAGGTGACTGAGAACTGGAACAAGCTGCTCGGAGAGGTTGTGGACTCTCTTCACTGCAGTTATTCAAGAAGTGTCTGGACACAATCCCATGTGCTGTGTGCTCTGGGATGACCCTGCTTGAGCAGAGAGGTTGGACCACATGACCTGCTGTAGTCCTTTCCAATCTTACCCATTCTATGATTCTGTGGGCTTTGAAAAGATGCTGGAGGTATCATTTGAAAAAAGTAAATAATGCCAATTGAAAAACTCAGAGCTACATTGGAATTTTTCCTTCAAGAGACAGTATTTCTTACTAAAGTCTTAATGTTTTTATTTTTACTTTTGACTCCTTCTCTCTCTTCTAGAGCTTCAGCAGCAGAAGTCACTAAAAGTTTTCTAAGAGATCCCATGGCCACAGTGGGATGGGTAACAAACACACAAACCCAAAGGGGAAATACTGTGGGATTGAAGCTTGAACTGATCAAAACTGAAAAAAAAACCCCAACAAAACCAACCCAAAACCCCCAGCCTTTCCAAGACACAGGATAGGGCCTGTAATACTAGCTGAACGATAAAGAATTTGGATATATTTAGTTAATGAAAGCTCTTGCTGGAAGGTAAGATTGGGTCATTTATGTCTGTACAATAGCAGCCCCAGTGTAGAACATATGAATACCAGATGGCTGGAACTGTTCCATTAATAAACTGATGCATTCATTGTTCTGAATTTGATTTTGTAGCTTTTTGCTTATAATGATTTGATTGCACCATTAAAAACCTTCAATAACCTCAGAATTCCTCAGAATGCAAAAGAGGTGATGCCTCTGTCCCCACTTTCCACTGACCTGCAGGTGTGCAACACCTCTGTCAGTCAAACTGATGAACACATTTCATGCTGTTTTCTTAGTTCTTCTATTTAAACAATGTATGCAAGATCCATGCACAATATATACTTCCAAGGCACAGGAAAATGCATTCCAGGTGACACTCCATTATAGTCAACAGAGTTATCCCATGATGGATATGTAGGACAAAAGAAAATCATAGCTGTAGGTATGTGGGGAGAAATTCCTTCCAGATATGTGCAAATACAGGAACAATGTCAGGCACTAGGAGATACACTTTTCCTCCAGAGCAGATGCCTCCTTTATTAAGCATAATTCCTATTACAATAATCTTTCCTGTCTCCAAGCTTAATTAATGAACAGTCTAGGAATCCACTTCTTGTGTCTGTTACCACAGGCAGATTAATTTTTCTGACTTACACAACTCCTCTGTAAACTTTCCTTCTGCTCCAATACTCAACTCCAACACTGACTTTATCTTCACTGTTGCTCTGAAGACACTTTTTGTCACAAAAAAGTCTGATCTAGTTAGGTGACAAACATATTTCTGACCTTTGTCATTCATTGCTGATCCTCATGTCTGAACAGACCCAATGGACAGCGAAAAAGAAAAAGAAAATCAAATCCAGAATATTAGAATATAGCAGTGAGCAAACGCTTTGTCAGAGCAGGGCTTCTGGTCTACACTTGTCTTTGAGAGGCTAGAAAGACTCCAATCCTTAGTGTCAGAAGTAACGCCAGGTCCCTTATTTCTTATTTTACTTCTATTTCAGTCCATTTAAGATTTCAGTTATTAAAGCTAAAATTACAGTAAAATAAAACAAACAAACAAACAAAACCCCTATGAAGAACAAACAGGAGGGGAAGAGTGGAGGTAGACAAGTGTGGATGCAGACTGTTCACAAGACACTTGGTGGCAAGTTCTTCTCTTCCCTGGGGCTCCTCTGCCTTCTTTATCACCTAGCTCCTCCAAACTCCTGGAGTTGGTAGACATTAGGTATATCTGGTGTAGGTATATCTGGTGTTGGTATTAGGTATATCTGATACTGCTCTTTTGGGCAGGGCCACACCTAGAAAGAAGAAGAGCTCAGGTGGCAGGGGGAAATTTTCATGTCAACCCTCCTTAGCATGAAGGCAGGAAACATGGATACCAGCTAACAGAGCTGGAAGCCCATTTTCAAGGCACTCCATTTCCCTAAGAACATCCCAGGTTTTTCCTGGGATGCTCTGTCAGATTTTCTTATCCTGAACTTCAGCGTCATATCTCAGAGACACTGAGGACAGGGAATGATCTCCAGCTATAAGAATGGTGTTCACACCATCTCATTACTTGTTCCACAGACACTGTTAGATGGGTTATCTAACACCTGTCCTGTAGGTGTTGGGCACACAAGGAAGCTGCGGGAAACCTTTCTGTGTCTTTTTGGAATGGGGGGTGAGAACGCTCTGGGACACCCCAGATGGAAAGAGAAGTGTAGGTTTGGATTCAGTTTCTCAGCTAGAGAGAATAAGCTAGGATGACCAAGACATGCGAAGGCTTTTCTCCGCTCCGCAGGAGGGAAGCCCATGCAGTCCCTGGGCTGCACCCTCAGGAGCGCTCTGCTGGCTGGCTGCCACAGCACTGCTTTCCCAATCACACGGGTGCTGTGCACTCGGTGAAATGCCCCTGCTCCGCCTCACAAGCACAGAGGAAGATCTTGGGGTGAGTCCAGCCTTGTTAGTTAATAATTGAAGGCCTGGTTGCCTGCTATTCCCTTTGCCATTCAGGACTGAATCACTGCTTGTGTTTACAATCCCACACGCAGTATTTGCAGCATTTGTTTGCAATTGTTCTTGCAGTTCCTTTGTGTTTCTTTCTCTGGGCAGGCACAGTAAAGGGCTACAATGGAAAACAAGTAGAAAGCCATTTGTTTAATGCCAACAAAGTGTGGGGATAGAGTCCCTGATCTCATCAACTAAAGCCACTTTAAACCTGATGGAAACCTAACCCCATATTTTTAAAAGATGAGCATGCCTTTCTTGGTGGCACATCTACTTTTTTGACTGTCTGCCAGAGTTTGGCTGGCTTGGACTTGTGATTTCCCAAGATTTCTAGATGCCCAGCTCTCCTTTCAGTAGGAAAAAGGTGTTCAAAGTGCATGGTAATTTCCATAGTAACTCTTCGGAGACATGCTTGCCCTGATGGTGACCTCCTGAGCACTGAGAGAAACAAAAAATAGCTCCAGCTCTGGCTTTTGAGCTGTGCCATAAAACAAACCTGGGGCCCCATAAGATTTAGTTTTTCAATTTTTCCCTTCAGGAGGCTCTAAGGCAGGACAGAACTGTCACCCAGGAGGGACAGGGAGGAGGCTCAGGAGGGCATACAGCCTGTGCAGGACCCTATACTGGGTGAAGTTAGGAGTGAGAAAAGCAAAAGTAAAGGAACAACAACCATGCCCCCTGTGTCTTCACCCACATTTTGGAAGGGGCTGAGTACAACAAAAGGAAGTAAAAAGGGAGGAGGAAAGATGTCAGGTGCAAAGCTGAGATGTTTCTCTATGTGTTTATTTATTTCTCAGCACAGAGTTGGTAACTAGCAACTTGTTAATTGGCAATAGAGTATATTGGTGGAGATTTCCAGTCACATACCTGGGGTTTTTTAGACCATGATGGAAATAAGCGGTTTGGTAGGCAGAAGTACATGGGTTGCTGATACCTATAGTTTTGTTGATTGTAGTAATGGATATCAGATTGTTCAGAACTAGCAATATTTGAATTCAAGTCCTTGCTCTACCATGGCTTAAGATCTTCAAACCAAAAGCATGTATATATTTTTATGAAAAACATGTCTTATCAGTCAATTTTGCACACAAAGGATGAGTAGCTAAGGCAACCTCTGTGGCAGCTATTAGACTTGTGGTTAGACTTAATTACTGTCCTGGGTCAGTGCAAATTTGGGAGAAAATCTTTGAATGGGATCTCTTTAGAACAGCAAATTCAAGTGGTCTCTCCTTCAACTGGTTCAGGAAAAGATTTTCTTGGAGAAAAGTGGAAAAAACTATTTTTTAAACGAATTAAGTGCCCACAAGCACAAAAAATGAATATGAAACAACAAAACACTTTGCCATTCTGAAGAGAGATGGCGAATTACTTTTGCCTGAGCCTTCAAATACAGAAATATGTAATATATTGAATGAAAAGGGCCAGCTTGATTGTGCATCAGTCTGAACAAGAAACATCCTGCCTTCCAGAAAGTAATAACTGTGTTAAATGGAAGGGAAAAAGGTGTACTACATTACAGGAATGAGGCACTGACCTCTACGGAGGTTAACAGGCAACGTACCAAATGGAGATTTTTTGTTCATTAGGAGGAAACATGAGAGTATAATTAGAAACAGGCCATGCTGCATGGTTTTACCCACTACTACTATCCAACAGAGTAGAATAGACAAAGGTATTCACTAGTTTTGGGATTGAATAAACAACTAGAAATTTACAGTGAGTGACTAAAATGAGAATTAATTTTTTTTCCCGTAGGAGTTAGGAGACAAACCTGTAATTGAATATTTGCATTTAACATCGGCAGAATAATGGTAATTTTCATGAACATTTAAAATTTTTTAAAAATTTAAAAATTATTTTATAATTAATGAAGAGGAACATGCATCATTTGAATGCTCATTAAGTGGATATAGTAGTCAAATGCAACAGGAAATCTTTAATACACCACCTGAGACCGATCTCTTCCAATTGTTCTGGAACCTGTCCACAGAGGATCCTGGGCCAAAATTCAGTCTCCAGATCATAAGCTGTGCATGAAATCTGAAAACAAAGACTTTTTCTTTCTTTGAGATAGGTGCACGTGCCCTGTGAAGGTAAATGGGAACTGCAGAGGCATTTGCCCTTCAGGGGAGTTAAACTCCACATTATTAAACTGGTCAACCAGAAATCTGGTCTTCAGCAATTACAGAGATATATTGAAATTTAGGGTTTTCCCTTCTCAGCAGAAACTCTCAAAAAAAGTTGCAAAATGTTGAGGTTGAACGGGATGAAATAGGTCAGGGTGCAAGGTTGTTTGTCTCCACATAGTGGGAGCCTTACTGCTGAATTGCACAGACTTGCGGACACTTTCTCAAGCTATATAACATTGAGACTTCACAAATGTGCCCTGTTTGGACTGTTGAACTTGTTCTAGCTGGGAAGAACTGCTCAAGCCATGGATTTGGCTCAATCTCTGGGTCAAAGAATGACTCCTGACACAGGTAGAGTAAGGCTTAAATCACTGATAACAGCAGTATCACTGTGCCTCTTTCCATTTGGCTGGCACCTATTGGACAAGATTCATAGCCTGAGAAAGAAATAAGCAGAAATAAGCAGAAATAATCCTTCTTTTCATAAAAAATCCTTCAGGTACCGTTTTGAGTCACTGATACATCATCCCAGCAATACATCTTACTTTCTGACACATAGTAAAAAATACATGTCTTTGAAAATTGCAATGACAAAAAAGAAGGATTCCCTTTATATGACTGCAAAGAATCTATCTTTCCTCTTCAAGGTGTGTTTGAGGACTATGAGCAGCCAGATGAGTCAAGTGAAATGCACTTCTCTGGGCTCTTCTCAGTCAAGGGTGACTACTATTCCATGGTAGTGAATCTTCTTGCAACTCAGATAAGGTGAGCTAATGTGATCTTGTGAGTACTGAATAAGTGAAGTTACCTATTGTGTGAGAGATAGGAAAAATCCTGATGCAAAATGATTAAAAAAAAAGAAATGAGAGAACTGGCATGGTGTACATTCTCTAAATTTTAAATAACAATCTGTACAATGTGCTAAGTAAGCCTTTTGAGTACCATGATTTATTACACCTTCCTGAAGTTTGTTAGGATAGCTTTAAATTTGTCACATTAAAGAATCCATTCTCAGCCGTATTGTTGTGGACCCTATTATTCTCTTTTTCCGTTTTGAACTGTGACCCATTGTTTGTGCCTCAAAGTGTGATTCAACCAAGCTTTTACCTACTACAGTAAGCAAAAGTTAACATTTTTTGGAGAGGTAGTACCTAAGAAGAAGACCATGAAGTCATCCACACAGCTACATACATGCATGAACTCCAGGAATCAGTAACTACCACAAAGTACAAAGGTCATCCAGGCACTCGTGAGTTAATATTAGGGGTCAAAATCAAGTTCTCAGTGTCAGTAAAGGGCCCATGTAATTTAAGTGGCTTTTATATGAAAGTGTCCACACCACTGTCTGCGTGCCTAGGTAGCTTGGGCTGTGACTCCCATAAATATCTGAAAGGAGTGTGAGAGAACAGTATCCCTCATATTCAAAATAGGAGCACAGCCTGTATTTTAGCACACTTGCAGGGAGCCTGGAGCAAGGCGCTCCTTGTGACTCAGGGCCGGTGGTTTCCAGATGCTCTTTTGGTCAGTCACTCAAGCGAGGCTCGCGCACAGTGCTGCTCCTCGAAGTGCAGACCTCCTCACACTGCTCATTTAGCGGAACAAATACCCGTGCTCCCTGGGATGAAGCCTGAAAATAAAAGGCACCAGGACTTGCCTATTCTGCTTCCTACTGAGTCAGGAGTTTGGGCTTTGTTACGCCAAAAATTTATTGGTTTTACATTGCTGTAAGTATGAAATATTCTGAGTACAAGAAATAGACTGTACTGAGTACAAGTATGCTGCCTGTGCAGAGCGGGAAAGCACTCCTGGAATGATGAGACCATCCCTCTCTGTATCTATATTATCCCATTCTAGTTTCCACTCTGCCTCCAAGAGTCTACCAAGAACAGTGAATCTGCTTCTCTTCTACCCACATATGGATTTTATCTAGAGGAGTATTATCTTCAGGTGGATAGTGAATGGTTGCCTGTAAAAAAAACAAACCTGTTTTCTAAAAAGCCGCCATCCTTAGAAACTCTCATCAACATAAGGTAGTGGAGATCAGGGTGGAGGGAGAAGAAGTGGGGGAGGAGGGTGGCATGTGCAGCTCTGGGACCCATCTGTGAGCTGGGCACTGCTGCAGTCCAGAACAGCTCCCAGGATTTCTGGGCCATGCCAGAGTTAGAGGTTTCAAGAAGAGAGTCCCTCAGAATATGGAACTAAGGGGGAAGCTTTGAAAACTCTGAAATTAATAACTCCGGTCAAAAAATACATATTCTCATTTTAAATGTTCCATTTAAATGTATCAATGCAAAGCTTGGTCAAAGCAACACTAGGATTTGTAAAATCTTTGAAGCAGAAACCAGGCTTTGACAGTCTCCAGAAGAGTGAAACATCAGTTTTGAGTGAAACATCAGTTTTAATTGGAACCCACAAGTGCTGTAGTTTAAAGCAAATAAAAATGCAGCTGGCACACAGCCACTCCATAGATCTTTAGCTGCTGGAAGCACATGACTCCTGGCTTGGAGTTTCAAATGAGGTAAAAGGTACATTAGCAAAAAGTATCCTTACTGCTCACCATGTCTTGCTAAACACTCTCACTAACATGGACATTGTCCTGGTTTCAGTCTGTGCAGAACACTTCCAGCTCTGTGTAAACTGCCACGATGACAAATAGTGTGTCACTGCCACAATGACACAGACATGAACTGGAGCTCCTTGGTGACATCACAGCCACAAGACTGGCCTTGCTCTGCCAGCTGGCAGTGCAAATGTCATGCCTGGCTCTCAGCGACGCAGAGCACAGGACATGCGGTGCAAGGCCACAGAACACGGGGGGAAAATAGGGGCCTCTGTGACAAAAGGCAGCCAATCTCCAGCAGCAAAACAAATCCAGTGCTGGAATTTTAGAATAATCATGTCACAGCTTGGAGCCACTCTGTAAAAGCTCCACCCACTGCTGTGCAATGGCAGACATGGTGGCTCACGGGTGGCAGAATTGTAAAGAGCCAGGAAACCATCACATAAGCACAGCTGTTACACATAAAGTTCCCCTTCCACCCTGCAGCAAACCTGAAAGCAGGCTACTTCTGAACATTCCTCCTCCTCTGGTCCATGAAGCACTTGACATATGGATAGCTTGGTGCTGGGGACAACACCAAAGATGCAAACCTGGCTTCAAAACTTCTTTTAACTCCACCACTGCCATTCAGTGAGCTGCTGCCATTCAGAAAAAGTGTGCTAAGGAGATGCCTTTGGTTGAATCACATGGAAGGAAAAGACTGGGTATAGAGCAGACTGTTGGAAGACTGTGTATTGTTCTGAGATTTTAGAGCAAAAATTTATTAAAAAGCAAAAAACCCGAAGTTGGCAAAGCCAAATGTCAGTAATGTTAATAATGTTAATAATGTTAATAATGTTAATAATGTTAATAATGTTAATAATAATATTAGTAATAATAATGATAATAATAAATGCTTTTTGTCTTCAGTATCATCCCATGGGTTTCATTGTTTCCTTTTACAAACGACATCATCTGGAGAAAAGACAAAATTTCCATTTTGTCCAAGAACCGTGATGTTCTCCAGTCATCTACATGCTACAGAAATCCAGGGGCAGAACAAATGACTTCTGCTTTTTTTAAAAAAATGTTTTGACCATACCTGGCAAGCTTACCTAAGATAAATGTTTTAAAAGCAAGCATGTTTCTCTTTCATTTTTCTTAAAACTGTAGTAATCAGTGATGCCATAAATCTCTCCTGCCAGCAGTAAAAGATTTGTTTTGCCCTATAGGCATGACTGATTTTAGATTTCATGTAAAGATTTGATCAATAAAGGCTTTGTGTATCCGAACGTTTCAGTGAAAAAAGTTAGAGTGGCTTTCAAAGGCTGAGGTAAGTGCTTGAAGCAGAAATATACATGCTAAAGGACACACATTCCTCTTTCTCATTCTTCCTTTCAAAGCATGATTACCTCCTTTATCTGTCAGTTTAGTCTATGAAAGAGATTTCTAAGCTAGGTCTAATAAACACCTTTGTCACACTGAATATCTCCTGTGGTAAAAGTCCTCCAGTGTGGCTTACAGACAATACCACCTTCTTGTGTCTTGGAGAGGTGTGCTCTGACAGAAACAACTAGTGCTGACCTTGGCAGAAGGGATCATTTATCAGTAGGAGTGGGAGAGCCATAGCTATAAACACTTAAACAAGACCAAACCATAGCAGCATTTCTATGTTGAAAAAAACCCAAAAACCCAAACCCAAACTCACCAAGAATAACACATCTCTGCTTTTTTGTTTAATCTTAAACTGTGTAGCCCTTGTCTTGTGCAGTTAGTGAGCAGTAGGTTGCATGAAAGCTTTTGTGAACCATGGCTACTAAAGTGCTTGTCTCTTGCTCACCTGCTTGCTTACCCTTCACTGCATCTTTGCTGGTGGATCTGGAAACACTTTCTGCTGCAGCAGCATCTCTCCTGCCTCTGAGGCTCCACCCAAGGGGGTTAGGACTGTATTGTGCTAGATATGAACAGATATTCATACTTCCTAAAGCTTTCACTCTAAATAAGCCGAGAGCAGGAGACAGGAAAGAGGTATATACTGCACTAAGGAATGAGTGATATAGTGATTTGCTCAAAGCTGTCCATGTAACTGCTGTCAGAGCTAGCAATTGAAAACGGGATTCTGGAGCTCCCAAGTGCCAGAATGAAGAAATTAGACTCAGCAAAATTTGCTGAGCTCTGATTACAGAACATGAAAATATACTTTAAAAATAAACTCAAAGATTTTTATATTTGATATATATCAAAACATACACCAATAAAACCCCTCCTTTCTCAAGTGCAGATTCTGTGTATAGACATACATGAAGAAGTCACTGTTTAAGTGGGTGAGTTTTGGTTTGCTCATCTGAAGCTGTGCCTGTTTACATATGGCTGATTAGAGGTATTATGTCTTTCCCAACATACTTCATTAATATTTTCGTACAAATGTGTCTACACCACAATCTCCAGTGGCTGTCCATTACTCTGTTTTTCACTTGTTTAAACTTTTCACCTTCCTGCTGAGTTCCTAATGGAACAGTTTCTTAGTGCTCTGTTCTGGGGTAGTGTTTGTTTTTTTTTTTTTTAAGGTTTATGAAGAATGTCCAGGGCTTTGAGCAAAAACTTTAGTAATAAATATATAACACTGGGACTGATCCCTTTGCCCTTCCTCATTCTGAGGTTCCTCTTTTGATTTCAAGAGCAGAATCAGCTGAGCAAGACACTACTCAGCACAAATAACATTGGCAGAAGGACCCACAAAGCAGAAACAGAACTCCTGTCCTTCGGCCAGAAGGCATTATAATTTCTGTGACGAAGAACATCATGTTGCACTTTTGTTCCTACAGTCACAGTAAGAGGAACTGTCAGTTCTCAGAAATGCATGATTTTATTTTAAGGAGTGTTGCATGGTAGAGAGAGCTGAGCTAACATTGCAGCTCGGCTCCTGCAAAGAAAAATCAGATCATGGAAAATGCAAAGTAGAAGAAGTGTATATAAGGCAGAACATGTACTGGAAAAGAAAGACAGGGCTGCAAGAAGCTCCTTCTTTACTGAGGAATGGATTGAGAGAAAGGAGAAAAGGAACACTGGAAGAATAATTTACATTATCCAGACAGAGCAGATATCAAGTTGTATGTGGAACAACTGGATATCAATCTTGTGAACAAGAATATGAGAAACAGAGAGTTGTGGAGAACTTCTCAGGAAAGGAAAAAAAACCACAATGAAAACTCTTGCTCAGGTCACTGGAAGACTTCAGGGGGGGAACGAGACGCCTGAGGAAGCAGACAGAGCAGGGAAACAGTAAAGCAAAAGAAGTAAGTGAAGAAGCAAAAGAAGTAAGTGAAGAGCTAGTGATTGAAGCAGAAACTACAGTGAAGTGAGTAAATGCAGAGCTCTCTCTCAAGTGACAGTCTGAAATAGAAGACATGGATGAATTGAAAGCAAAGGTGCAAAGCATCCTCAGATTTGGGTAGAACAAAACAAAACAAAGCAAGACAGAACAAAACAAAGACATGGGACTTCCAAACAGAGTTAGTTACACCTTAATACAATATCCAGTGAAATCTGGGAACTTAGACAAGATATCATTTATATCACTCTAACAGAAATGTGTAGCAATACAAGCTGCAATTGAGAAGATGAAAAATGACAGAGCAGCAGTCAAAAAAATCATAGCACTAGCATTAGTGATAAGGATATGTGACATCCACAACATAAAATAAGCAATGGCAGAGCTCAGTAGTGATGCCTGAGAAGGAAAAGAGATCCCTCCAGCACACTGAAAACACAAAATTATTGTCAAATGCTCCAAAATCAGACTGCAAAAACCACGATGTATGGAAACAAGTTGTGAACTGTATCTAATCTGAAAAGTTTTCTGCGAGTGCTGCAGTCCTTGAAGCAAAGGAAGCAGTGGATGGAAAGTTTTGTGAACAGTTTGGATATAGGCTTAGCCCTGTACAAACTAGATATATTCACTTAGTGCACTGTGGATATATACAGAACAAATCACTCGTTTCAAAGCTTGCAAAATAGCTTGAAGAAATCCTTGTTATTGACTCTTTTGGTCCTAGAGAAACTTCCCTGCTGTTATTCATAACAATAAGGAAAAGTCAAGTGCTGCTGAGAAAGAGTAAACAGTGTTTTAGCATAAACACCCCTTAAAAATGTGGCTGCTTTTCCTTTCCAGTGATACTGGGATTTGTCATGGGTGGAGAGTATCCGTGTGCACTGACAATACTAAGCCTGTTTAAGTGTGGACACTGCATCTGCACTTCTGGCAGCACAAATATCCCTAGGTACATCTCATTGCCACATTGTGTCACAGTGCCGAAATTCTAAGGAGTGGTCATAAAAAGAGGGCTAGATCACAGAATCATTAAGATGGGAAAAGACCTCTAAAATCTCCCAGCTGTAAAGGTCGAAACATCGTCATGTTCACCACTAAACCATGTTCTCAAGTACCATTACACCACATTTTTCAGACATTTCCAGCGATAGTGACTTCACTGTTTTCCTGGAAAATCTGTTCTCTTGCTTTGCAACCCTTCCAGTGAAGATTTTTTTCTTAACATCCATTCCAAACATGGTGCAACCTGAAGCCATTTCCTCTTGTACTGTCAACTGTCACCTGGGAGAAGAGACAAATCCTCATCTGGCTATATGCTTCATTCAGGTGGTTGCAGAGGGTGATAAGGTCTTCTCCAAGCATTTTTTTCCTCCAGGCTAAACAGCCCCAGCTCCCTCAGTTGCTCCTCCTCAGACCTCTGCTCCAAACCCTTTCCCAGCTCCCCTTTGCCCTTCTCAGGACACACTCCAGCACCTCAGTGTCTTTCTTGTAGAGAGGGAGCCAAAACTGAGGACAGGACTCAAGGTGTGACCTCACCAGTGGCAAGTACAGGGGAACAGTCATTGCCCTGGTCCTGCTGGCCACACTACTCCTGATACAGGCCAGGATATCTTGGCCACCTGGGCATATTATGCCTCAGGTTCAACTGTCTGTGGACCAGCAGCCCCAGGTCCTTCTCTGCTGGGCCACTTTCCAGCGGGGGGTTGTTGTGACCCAAGACCAGGACTTGGCACTCAGCCATGCAGAACTCATTCCTTCAGCTGGTCTCAGCAGCCTGTGTCTGCATGGCTGCCTAGAGTGCATGGACTCCACATAGATGGTTCTGTGGAAGAATATATGCAAAAATAACCATCCTAAAACTTCCAGTGTTTCTGGCCAAGTATGAAAGGCAGATGTTATGTCATGGCTGTGAACCTGTGATTACACCTTTTTCAGGTCCTCAGCATCCAGTACTTCCTTGAAGGCATGGGTTATCATGCATCCTCAAGTTGACTGGGCTGTGCATGTGCAGAGCTAAGTTCTTGAATGCTTTCAAAGGCCTCTGGGAGAAACTAAAGGGCAGAAAGCCATAAGAATAACACATGCAAGTTACTTCTTACTGTCCTCTTCTTATCTATGCACCTGACAGTAGGCTGAATATATTTGTGTCAGCAGCAAACATCAAGTTACTATCACTGTGGGGAGTCTTGTAATCCCCATTTACTTACAGGACAGATTCATTTTCTGGTTACAAAATACTATCAGCACAAAGTAAGTCTTAAATTCCAGCTGTTGTTAGTTGACTGTGTTGTCTGCATTCCTCTGCCAGAAACAATGGAAGTGTGCTTATTCTCCTGAAGGACACTGTCATAAATGCACTTCCTGATTTCTTTGCCGCGAGTCACTGACAGGTGAGCTGCCATAACTTCATGATATCTATTAAGGTTCTCCTCTACTGCCTTTTAGCCCGCTAGGCTACAGACCACTGTTGTCATGGATGCAGTTCTTTTGATCCATCCCATTCCTTTTCCCATCCATTTTACAATGTGGCATTTCTGAGTAGTTCTTGTAAATTCACAGAACAGGTGAATGTATCTAGGATGTGATGGTCAGCTTCTCATATTCATTTTGTGATCACTTCAGTGCACCAGGTTAGCTAACTTCTTATTAACTACACTGGTATTTGTAACAAGGTCCATAGTTTTGGGGAAGGGTTATGGGGAAGGTTATCTCTGCCCTTTTGCTGGTGCTGCTTAACACAGGCAGTCTAAGCCAGTAGCAGGCTGAGATTCTTGCAGAGTATGCAGGGTTTGACTCAAGGAAGTGAGAATTCACTGCCTCCTCCAATATGGACAGAAAACATTTACAGATGCTCCCAGCAGAGTCTTCAAAGGGTGAGGCAGGAAAACATGTGTTGAACATGTGGACTTCTGTGGGAGGTGGTTCTTTCTGCCTGATAGATACTTTTCCTCTTTCAGTTTGTGATACAGACAGCAGAGCCTGAGGGAATAGTGGGGTCACACCTAGGACTGAAAGTTCTGCTTTTGCTGAAGCAATAGTCAGAGCTGCCACTGCAGTCATTTCTATTTCCAGCAATTATACACCGCCAAAAACACTGACTGGCTTTAGTGGGACAAACATAGTACGGCAAGGAAAGGTGAGCACATTCTGTAATGGACATTTCCACAGCCTTGAGTCTTTTCATTTTGTGGAAGCTTGTCAGAGGGAGAAAGAAAGGCAACTCTTCCTGCTTTGCTTCAGTGCTTTTTACCAACTAATTATCACTTATATGTTGCACTTGTATAACTGACAATCCCAAAATTAATTAAATCCTTCCAATCCTTAGAACTCCAAACAGCTGGGTTGCTGTATTTAACCATTGTATTTAATCAGTCAGTAGCGGAAGGAAATTCTTGTTTAGAACAGAAAATGGTCTGAATTTCTCAGCCTCTCCTTGTATCTTCCAGAACGCAAATTCTTAAAGGGAAATATCCTTACAGTTTGCAAACTGGAGTCATATAAAGAAGACCCCTGCTTGTTCTTCATGCAAATAACACCACAAAAGCCCCCTCTTTGCCACTCATGACCCTGCACTGAACATAATGAGTACACAGGGTAATTTTATATCTCTGGCTCATCCCATGAAGAAACAAGTCATTCCTTCCTTTCTGCCTCAATCTCCAGCCCAAAGAGCAAAGCTCTGCCTATTGCATGCATGCAGAACTATTTCTGATGTACTAGCATGACCTCAGCAACTTCTGCAAAACAGATTTGCAAGGAAACTTTGTACTTCCAATGATTTGAAAGAGGATTTCAAGATACTAGGAAAATGTGAAAACTGCTTGTGTGCCTTAGCAGTACTTTCTTTAGTTGATCAAAACCTGGAAAGGGTAGGAAGAGGCTGCCAGTTGTTGGCATGAAGTTTTTCACCCAGTGGAGTGCTTTATGACATATGTAATTTTCCTCCAGGAGAGAAGCCATCATTTTTTCTTCCTTTCATCAGCTAAGATGGATAGTATCCTAAGAGCACGTGTATCAGCCAAAACTTTCTCAATATTCTCAGAACTGAGAAGACGAAAACAAGCCCAGACTTTTTCACGCACAAAGAAGTTAGAAGCCTGTTTCTCTGGATATTGTTTGTCTCAATGATACAGCCACTTTGGTATTAATTTGATTGATTTAATGAACAAAGTAACAAAATCACAACATCGCAGAATATGCTGAGTTGGAAGGGACCCACAAGGATCATCAGGTCCAACTCCTAGCCCTGCACAGCACTGTCCCCAACACTCACAGCATATTCCTCAGAGCACCTATTGTGCACCAAGGTAGAAAAAATAATTGAAGATGGCTCCTTCTTGGTTACCCTGGTTGTCTTGTCAGTGCTGGATAGAAGAAAAGCCAATTAAAAATAATATTTTTTCACTAAAGCATCCTGACTTAGACTAAAGCATAAGTCTAAGTTCAGACCAGGAACAGCAGGAAGGAATGGAGATGACATTTTTTCATGTTCCCATTCCCATAAAGTCACATTCCAAGCAAAGAAAGAATGGTATAATCTCTGGACACAGATTCCTCAGTGAAGAATGTGATGTTGTTCAGGCACTGTGATATTCCATTATTTTGCATCTGGTCAACAATATTTTTGATGTACTGGGAAAACAAGACATGCATGAAAGTGGAACAGGACAAAAAGACTCTTGCCACAGAAAAGGGTGGTGAGTAACAGTGAGCTATATGCCTTCAGCATGAATTACGAGCAGGTCAGAGGTAACAAGTGTAACAAATCACAGTTCCACAAATACTTTTCATGCCATTTGAGGTCCTATTGCTGCATAGTTCCATGAGGATATGGAGCAATTACAAACATGTGAATGTAGCAAATTTCCATCTGACTTCAGCAGTGATTTGTATATGATCTGGAGTAATCTGCAACATCAGTGCATTTGAGTTGTGTTTGGAAAAGCATTTAAATACCCAGATGCCTAAGAGAATCTCAGTCTGCACAACTGGGATAGGAATGAGGCAAACAAATTCTTCCATATTGGGCTTTTCCACAAGACTAATTTTGTCTGGAAGAACAAATTGCTCCTGTCTAATGGAAACAATTCTTTTCTCTGTCTTCATATCCCCATCTTGAAGTTACTCAAACGATTAAGAAAACCATAGAATTCCAAAATTTCAGCATGGGATGTTTCTGAGTAAATTTAGTTTCTTCTTCCTGTTAGAAGTCCAAATCCCTCTAGCTCCCTGGGTCCTCTTTGTCCAATATTAATTTAAAGTCTTGCCCAGTCTGAGGTTCCCTAGAATTGCAGCCTTTATCTAAGAAATGCTTTAGAGAAAGAGTGCTGTGAAAACTGTTGGTATGGAAATAACAACCTCACCAATACTCATAATCCACAATTGAGCAGCTTCATGACTAATATATTCCAGACTATCTCTATGCTTCCCATTCAGCCCTAAAAGCTCATAGCCAGAGTTCTTGTCACATGAAATGCTTTTGTAGGGGAAAAAAAAAAAAAAAAAAGGAAAAAAAAAAAAAAAAGAAAAAAAAGGAAAAAAAAAGTGGTGTTTTTAGAAAATAAAAATCTCACCCTTTGGACTTGGCTGTACTCAAGTGGATACTAGATGCAAACTGTAAGGGGAGCTCTGCATTAAATTGGTTATACAGCCTTTCCATTCTAATCCCTAGGTGGAAGTTTTCCCTCAGCATCAGAAATAATTACTCCGGAGAGCCAACCCAAACTTCCAATGTCAAGAGAGAAATAAACAACACTAACAAAAGAAATGGTATTTTCCTCAATAAAGGCATTAGTTATATAAAAAGGACCTGTTTCAATTGATAAAGTGTTAAAATTTTTGGTTTTGTTATGAAAGATTCAGTTGGTAAAGAGTTAATTTTTTTTGCTTTTGCTATGAGAGAAAAAAGTGGGCTTCAGGAATAAGAAAAACCCGGGCTTTTAACCTTCTGTGTCACATGGCAAAGAACATAATTGCTTGCAGAGTTATTGAGAGTATGTAAAAACTGGTGCAACAGAACTTCCATGTCTTAGCTAAATATAAATGTAAGGTAAGCTTTTGAAGTCACAGATTGGTAGACAGGCAACTAAGAACAGTTTGCTCTGCAAATTGCATGCAGACACATCATAACCATCTTAATCATGTTTGCTTTGGAGGTGGGAGACAGCTTCAGGGAACATAAAGCAAACACTACATCCAGCCCTTTTGGGAATTTTATCATTTTCTTTTTTATTAGGAAGATGTGTAGCTTTTTCTGCTATTGAGGATATACTTCACCAAAAGAAATTTTTGTCTTTGTCGAGGTAGACCCTGCCATCCACCTGGCTGCAGTACTGTTTAAAGGTTTAAGGTGTAGGGGGTTCTTTGTGGGGAGTACATAGTGTGCCCATTTGGTGCTCCACAGTAATGGGAATGGGAATAATCCCACATATGTGTCCCACATACGTTTTTAAAAAGAGAATTTTGCCACTTTGTGAGTTTTCACTTTTCTGGATTTCTCATGGCAGACATCTCATTCTCAGACATAAATTCACTATCCTGGAAACTGCCACAGCTTAACTTTTGTGGCTTTCTTAGCACCTCTTCATTCATTCTTTATTCTTAGAACCTCTTCATTCATAACTCAGATGGAAACACAAATTTAAACATATGATACTGAAAAGAAATTTATTTTGAATGTACTTTGAGGACTAGTCAAACAAAAGGAATTTGGCATAGTGTTCTCTATAGATCACTTAGATTTCTCAGCCCAAATTTTTAACTTAAGGCTCTGCCTTCCCATGACATCCCTACTATTGTTATTATGATTGTTCTTAATGTACCTGGACTAACACTAAACATAGACTCAGATGTAACACAGCGATGCCTAATGAAATTTGTATTTCTGTCTGTTGGAAGCAGAAATCTACTGTTGGGGATTTACTGCTTCCTTTTTGTTGCCATTGTTCTTTAAATATCTCTCTAGCAAATTAAAAAATTAATCCTAAGCTAAGAACAAATTGCATGAATGGAAGTGGCATCCTGTAGAATGAAGTTTCTACCTCTTCTACTTGAAGGATTGTCATCAGGGTAATCCCAAAAATGAGTACAGACTGAGACAAGAATTCATTGAGAGCAGCCCCGTGAGCAGGACTGGGGTTGGTGGTGGATGAGAGGCTGGACATGACCAAGCCATGGCACTCCCAGCCCAGAAAGCCAAATGTGTCCTGGGCTACACCCAGAGCAGCGTGGGCAGCAGGGGAGGGAGGGGATTCTGCCCCTCTGCTGTGCTTTGGTGAGATCCCACCTGGAACCCTGCATCCAGCTCTGGGATCCCAGCACAGGAAGGACATGGAACTGATGGAGGGAGTCCAGAGGTCACCAAGATGAGTAGAGAGATGGAGCACTTCTGCTATGAGCAGAGGCTCAGAGAGTCAGTGCTGTTCAGCCTGGAGATGAGAAGGGTCCAGGAAGACCTTATAGCACCTTCCCGTACTTCAAGGGGGTTATAAAACAAATGGAGAGGGGCTTTTACAAGTGTAGAGTGAGTTGGGACAGGGCAGAATACAATAAATATATCCCCTTGCTTTGGCTTGGCTGAATATAACCCTTATCTTAACCCTTGCTTGACTGATGAACAGAAGACTGAGAAGTTTCTCAGAAACTCTAGAGAAGAAATATACAGTCCTAAATTTTTTGAGAAGGGTTGTAGGAACATATCTGCTTTTGTCAGGGATGTTCCAGAGCACCTCCCTATGCATTATAGAGCTGACTGACAGACTTGTCATTTGTCAATTTGCCTCAATCCCTTTTCAAGACTTTCCTGTTGTTTTATTTTGAGTAACCTTTCCATCTTTTAAATGCCATGTTTTAATTTTGAAAGCTTTTTAACTCCTACAGACTGTGAATGATAAAGGGTTTATTTTGCTTTGGGTTTTTTTGAGCAGTGGTACAGAGTTTATTTTGGCTTCTAACTCCTTTTTTTTTTT